>JABFQM010000154.1:0-49389 GCA_022816865.1 Zelostemma sp. ZL-2020 | reverse complement strand
ACCCAGGGATGATTAACTGGCCGATAATCAACGGATAAACTTGTTGTAGCGCAAAGTACCGTTGCAGCGTCCCTCTTCCTTCCCCCATAGTTCAACGCGTCGTCCCATGCTCTGGCGTTTCTTTGTCATGTGATCTTTTGCTTCTCGCGTGGAAGCGAGAAGAGCGTTTTCTTTTCGCGAAGATAATTGCTAGGAACGGAAGTTGCAGCGGTTTTTAGCGCGAGACTTTTGAATTGTGCAATACATACTTAATAGAGAAAGATTTTAAAAAGCGCGGAGATTTCGAAGCGAAGCTTCGAACCTTTCGCTTCGACTTTGTTTTTCCTGGTTGATCCGTATCTGTAAAAGCGAGGATTCGGAGTTTCGCTTCGGGGTTTTTGGCGCGGCGTCTGTTGATTATCTTTCACTTATTTGATAATGAATTAATGATAAGTTATTCGGGGCCACGGTGCACCCTAAAGGTGACGTCGGAACTGCTCTACATGTACCGCATTGTACCGTTGGCTTTCGCTGGATTCATTACGGCACTTCATGGGCAAGTTATATTCGAGCTTTTTTCCTTTTCATTTGTGCGTTGATTTTTTGATTTGTTCTACTAACTCGGTCGCCGCGCGATATTCCATTTTTGGATGCGTTTTATATCTGCTGGTGTGGATGACTAACCTGGTGACTGTCGCTTTTTTCTCCTTCGGATCGTGTTTTTGTCATTTTCGCCCTGGATCATGAAATTTCCAATTGCGAAAAGAATGGTGTTGATTTTAAATTTGAATTTCGAGATTTTGTGTAAATAATACGTACTGAATTGTAGATATTTTTACTTTTTTGAAAGGAAGAAAGTACACTTTAATTATTCGATTGAATATGTTCTCATTCGAGTCTTCCGAGTAAAATGGAATGCATTTCTCCAGGTCGAAGGAAAAAAGTTGAATATGCGAGAAACGCAGTCGGCGAGTACGAATGAAGAGATGATTTTTCGCCTTTGCTCCAGCGAAAGCTGACTAACGCGCAAGCGCGCGAATGCATACTTAAAAGTGGTGTCGAGATATAGTTTTAAAGACATTGTTGTTCTTTTTTAACAGAAAAATAAAATAGTTAAAATTAGGCGATGTCTCGGGTAGTACAAAGCACACTTGTACGGACACTCACGCACATCCACACATAAGCACACAGCTACAACTTTATACTATGTGTATATCAATAATTTTACATGTCTTTATATAGATACATAAATATCGATAGTTTTATATATATATATTTACGTAAATATTAATATTTAATAAATGTAATCATGTATCATGGTTATCTTTGGGCTTGCCAGGGTTTTTGGTGGTCTCTTATCCTATGTACCTTGCACGGTGGTCGTACTTTTTTTCTTTACCTGGTTGTTTTTTCGTTGCCTTTATTTTTATTTTCTTTTTTCACGCCCCTCGCGGCTCCTCTTTTCTTTTGTGTTTGTGTGACCAATTTCACGGGCGGCGCTACGAAAAACATCCTTTTTCGTAGCCTTTATTATTTACGAAATGCCTTTATGCATGACGGTCTCACGAAATATTTATTGGCTTCGGATTTACAAGCATGAAAGCTTCGAATCGTGGGCACCTTTTTTTTCCGTCATTCAAGCAAAAAAGTACGGTCATCGATCCCGTTTCGTAATTCACAAACGACGAACTTCATCATTTTCGAATCGACTTTTTTTCCCTTCCGCAACATCGAAAATGCCGACCCATGTCGAACGCGTCCAAAATCATCGCAACAATTAATACTAGAAACTAGTTTTACGCTGAAATAATCTTGTTTTTTTTTTTTCGTCGTGGAAAAAGTTCTTTTGCTCTGCCTATAAACCAAGTTCTGCGATACATTTTTTTTTTAACATAATGTATTGTATTCGTTCGTTGGCATCGAGTAAAATCGAGTAATCGAGGCTCGCTTGGAAAACGGGGAAAGATACTTTCGCTTTTACTCGACTTTTCTCCTTGGCGATGTCGCGTTCTTTTTCGTAATCGCTGCTCTTCACGAGGTGTACGATCTTTGCAAAACTCGAGCCGAGGAATGCAGGTTCGAGTAGGCAACGGGATGCGTGATGTTCTTGCGGTATATTCCGGGACTTCTACTGTGACTGATATGATCGGTGAACGGATATCACTATTTTGTACTTGAGTAAAATTGGGCTCTCTTATCACATCGTATCACTAATTCGGAAACAAAAAACCATACTTTTCTTCGCAAAAACTAACTTTCCGTGATGCGAATCATCGAATATTTTGCAAAGAAAGACAAATAGTGGTACGATGATTGGTGTTTTCAGCACGCGAAGAATCGGCAGGCTACTTAAAATAACATTATATGTGTGGTTCCATTAGAGAACGCTTTCTGGATGTAGCTAGAAAAAGAGGGAAAAGTGTGGAAGGAAGAACGTGTGTGTGTGCTAGGAAGAGTACGAGAAAAGGGGGAAGAATGGAATTTGTAATTTGGCAAGGGGGCAATGATGGTGCGGTATACACATATAAGTATCACGTTACAATGGTGCAGTGTCGATCGCGACATGGTAATGGGACTCCTACACACAATACTAACTTCTGTGCTTCCAGGTAGGCCAAGTCAATCATTATTCCTCAGCTGGCGATGATGCACGATGGAAAAATCTTTGCCATTTTCTATCTTTTCCCCGGATTCATAACTCGCTCGAAATCTTCTGCCAATCAATTTTATTTTTCGCCCCTTTTCAAAGTCTAGACTGCAAATTTTTAATTTCTACAAACTTTGGAGAAGTCGATTTCGAGCAGCCTTAATTTCCTAAAATGGTTCCATCTTTCATCGGCGCTAGACAAATCGAAGCGTGCAGGAAACGAGGATTGAAAATTTTGCATGTCGATCGAACGAACGTTACATCTTGCACGTTTCGAGCCATAATGGCATAGCTGTTACGTTTTTATCGTGTACCTACATATTTATAGTTCGTGGGTCATTGGTGCTACGAGTTTTTAACGTTACCTCAGCGTTGATTGTTTTCTATCCGTTTTTATTTTCGATTCGGAGCACTGTTTCATTAACGCTAATAAAACCTCTCCTCGACGATTTTGTTTTTCATCGCAGTAGTAATTTTTTCCGACATTCATTACTTGTGCAAATGCGTTTGTTTTCGCCGGGCTTTGTAATGTCGAGTTTACCTAACGGAAGTAGAGGGTGACGATTTCCGGTCTCTCGGGCGCATATTTTACCTTTTTTTTCCGTTTCAGAAAAAGAATTCGTAGCTTAAGTTCGAAACTGCGTTTTCACGTTTTACATGTGTATTTTCCATGCAACAGGTGGTCCGTTGATGCCGCCCCCGCCGCCGATCGCAGCCCCTGGCACGGTTTTTCCGCCCCCTCCGGCGATGCTGCCTCGGGGACCGCCACAGTTCGCGCCGCCTTTCGGGCCCATCTTCTACTGGCCCTATCCTTCACCTCCCGTCAGTCCCACGAATTATTATAATCCCGGAAACGTCGGCGGCATCCCCCAAATCCCGCAGCAGGCGACTCTGGTAAGTCCCGTTTTTCGTGTCTGCCAATTTTTGTCATCCCTAATCATTCAGTAAAATAGCTAAAATTCACAAAACTGTATTTTCCAAAAATTAACGGAAGCCCATTTTCCAGTCTATTGAGTTTCAGATTTTTTTACAGGTTCTTGGATGAGTCAAGAAGATATTGACCCGTTGGATTTTCGATATGTGCTTTGAATTCCTAGCAACGAATTTTCATGTTTTTTTTTTCTCGAAAAATGACTGAAAAAACACCATTTTCAACTTCAAAAATTCACAACTTTTGCTGAAATCGAAAAATGGAAAATTCAACCGATCAGTACCTTTCTTCTACATTCAAAAACTCGTGATTAAATCGGGAATTCAATTAATGGATAAATCCTGTTAATTTTTGCTGAAAAACACGAAGAAAAAAGAGCTAAATACAGCGCCAGTAACAACTTTTGAATTTATCAATGTTCACTACTTTTTTGCCAAACGAAAAAAGTTTTTGGCTGAGAAGCCTCGTAATTTGTGGATTGATTTTAATCGATTCGTTAATCCGTAGTTGACGCCAACGGAATGCCTGCAACTGGTGCCGAGCGAGCCCCGTGTGGACGCTCTAGTGCCTTCGACGGACATGGATAAACGCATTCCCCTCACGTCGCTTCAACCTCCCTGCAACCAGTGCGTCGAACTGTTCATGGTCTGATCCCGGTGCAGCGATTTCCAGTCACGCGTCAGCGTTCTCCTCCCCCAGTTCCTCTGACTTGCCCAGAGCTCTCTTTCGAACGATCGCTCCCAAAGTTGCGTTACCCTTTTCTGCCTCGAGAAAGTTTGAGCTGGAACGAACACAAAAAAGTGATGAAAAAAAAGAAAAATCGAATGATTGTTATGATTGTTACCGTGTCCGTTACCGTTCAAAGCTTCTCGAGTACCCGAGATGTTTCGTCGAGTTCTCTGTCTCATTCCTGATTCCTGAACCGATTTCCAAAGTGCCGACAAACGGCACGTTCATATTTCTAGTCTAGAAACGTAAATAAGCGGAGCTCGCTTTTTTTTCTCGTACCGATAGCTCATTGACGCAACGACGATGAGCCGACGTAACTTCGATAGCGCTTGGTTTATCGATAGGTTACTTGCTTGATTATTTATCATCCGAAAAGCAGTGACGATTTGATAACGGCACGAATTCTTTCACTGCGAAAGAAGGAGTGACGTAAGAGGTCTTTTGGAAACACAAGAGGCATATGTTTATAAATGTGTTTTTACGTGTAAATATGATGCAATTTTTATCGTTGTTAATTAGCGAGTTTTATACGAATTACTATTGATCGAAAATTTTTTAAAGTAATATATGAATTAACGTCGTAGGCTGTTTCGAACGACACGAATACTGCGTATTATCATTGATTGTAACTTTGTAATCGAAGATCCTGTCGATGTGGCGCCAGGTGTAATTTATTCTTCGCCCGAATGTTGTAATTTCATTGATTTTTTGTGCAATCGGTAGAGATTGTAACTGATTATAGATCTCGTCAGCAATTATTAACGAAGTTCGGTAAACTATATTAACTATGGACGAACGAAAATTATTAAGCGTATTCGAGAGACAATTGCGCCTTGCGATGAATGTTACCCAACGGCAAATATTACAAAGGTCTTCCGAGCTGTCTCTTTCTACTGTAGTTTTCTATGTATAATTTACGTCTAAGTACGCGATAAACACTGACAATCCATTTTAGTCTAATTTTATACGTCGAATGGAAAATATTTTTTTACTATGAAATTTCTTTATTGGAAGACCTTATATATAGACAGCGAATTTTGGAACAAATTGTTGAGAAATTGCAAAGATTTGGATTGTAATTGGTACGAAAATATTATTTATTATATCCGATTCTGGTAACTTTGAATTGTTTGCCGAAAATACTAGTCAGGTGTATTACTTAAGCAACTACTTTCTCTCGATCGAATAAAATATTCCGATAGCATAATGAAATATATGTCCTATTACGAGAATCGGAAATAATATTTAATTCCTTGATATGTACATCACATTACATGCATTTCCTCAATGGAATTACGCAGCACAGAAATATTCCTTCGACCGATTTTTAACAAATGTTATTCGTTGTTAGTACAAAGATCTTTAATCCAATGAAAGCTGGTGCAAATTATAATGCGTACAATTCACGATCATCAGATGAATTTTAACACGAGCGTAACAAATTTGGAAGCAGCGCGAACTGTGGTGCAATGAGAATTGTACGTTTTGACCCTTGTGCAATATTTTGTTAATTTTCATCAAGTTTTTTAAAGCGAAAATTTCACCTCGAAACATATATCGTTCCTAAGAATTATTGTAAATATCAATCGATAAAGCAACGTGCATATTTGTTGAAATTTCATCATTAAGTAGTGGAAGTAAAAATGCGTTGAAAAATTGCGAACCGTATCGATACTGTAAAATCGTGCATCGTTGCTTGTAGATTTATAAATAATATATTTATGCGATATATTAATATATTCTCAGCAAATCTGAGTAGATAAATTTTAATGCAACTATAAAGTGATAAATATGAGGGTCGAAACCCTCGTAATTTCTAATATATTGTAGGAGAAATTACGAAATTTATAGGAATTTTTTTCGTAGAAAAATTACTTTACCAAATACGAATTTGCTAAAGTATTTATTTTGATCTTGAAGAAGCTTCAGCAGTCGTAATAATATATTTGACAAAGTGCAATCGCAATGACAAACATACATATATATCGTGCTACGATTTTCGCGAAATATTTCGCAAAAATTCTTGTGATTACTACAGTTGTACTGTTACCTTTAGCGACTAGTTTTTTGAGTAGCTTTCGCAATGTACCTAGAAAATCTTCGACTTATTGTAAAAAATACAGTAAACGATACCATACATTTACTTAATGTAATATTATTCATAAGTGAATGTAAATAATGGCAGCTATTCAAATTCACTCCGTACTTCGATTACATTCCAGCTGAGAAAAGAATAACAAATCGAACAACGATCTTTGACTCGAAATTCAGGTTTCACGATAACGATACCCGCGCATATGATTAGGATTCTCAAGTATCAATTCTATTATATCTTCATGAACAAAATTTAGAAGAAACGTGAAACGCGATAACGTGTAAGCTGATTAATAGTATAAAAAATACCAATAAAAAATCAAAGATCTATCAATACAATGTTCCGATTTTCTTATTTCGTAATTTAAAATGCCCTTCACTTTATTTTTTATTTTGTTCTTTTTTGTACTATAATCGACTAAATTGTAGCGATGAAAATATTATATTGTTACTGAAAAAAATTCTTTATTTTTACCCCTTGTCCGTAAAGTTGAATAAAAATTAAAATGTTACGTTGTTAACATAGAGAAGGGCAGATGTAATTAATACGTTTCTCTCCCCCTTTTTTCGTAATCTGAAAAACAAAATAATAATTTAGTTGCTCGCTACAACGAATTTCAGAGACAGCGCACACTGGGTGTTCAATATCTTTCACAGAAGGATAATATTCTGAGGTGTTTATCATTTTAACTTCAAACGACACGTGAACTGACACATCGTAAACGAGTAAAAAGTAAAAACGCGACAACACGTGACAAAAGTATGTACGTGTGTGCAGGCTCAGAACTTGAGTCTCGCGCATGCGCAAAGCGCCGAGACGGAAAAAGCCGAGGTCGGTCGAGTGCAGACGGATTTTCTCGCCGTGAAATTAGCCATAACAAAAATTGGTACCACAGACACAGACACCACTAAGTAAAAAACGCGTAACGCGAAGAGATATATATTTTCGCGATCCTTCAGTCCTTCATCTCGATTTTGACGTCAACTTGGGTAAAAGTCGGCGCACTGTCGTGCCCTGGTGAGTGGACAGTTCTCATCGCATTATATTTAGCGCCATCCGCATTCCTGGACTACCTTCTGCGATCCCGTTTGTTTGCTCTCTCTTTTCGACGAAAGAAACAAAGATGCACGCGCATTGTTGTCGTCGACGTAGGAAAACGGAAGCGTGCTTGGCATCCATTGTCAAATTTTCGTCAAAACGGTGCTTGACACGCTTCTCCTCGGGCTGCGAAATTCCCGTTCCCCTCGCGTTTCCGGATCCTCAACCTCGCATATGTTTTTTCTCGCGTACCAGCCAAAGGGCGCGCGCGACCTAACCTACAAAATCCTCGTCCCTGTTTTCACGGATTTCGGACACGCACGAATCCCTGGTCTTCGTTCTTAACAATAGTCTCATTAATAAAATCGATCTGATTGCCCTTAATTTCTCCGCTTTCGTTCCACAACGAAGAGTCGAGTTCCGATTTCGATCCAAATATATCGCGCGACTATCGTGTAAATATTTTGATCTATGTTTCCTTGTTTGTTTTCTATTGTGTAATTGATGTAAGCGATTCTCTTATCACCATTTTCGATTCGACGCTCGACTCATTGCTTTCTACGTTACACGAATCGATTTCATTTCGTGGCAATTTCACGAAAATGACGTAATGTTTTCTGACGTTTAATTTTTTTGCAGATTCTTAACTGAATTTAGTGTAACATAATTCGACGAAAATGGCAGGCGAGCAACAGCAGTTTTTTCTCAAGTGGAATGATTTCCAATCGAACATGGTTTCGTCCTTCAAACACCTTAGGGATGAGAAAAGTTTCACAGACGTGACGTTGGCCTGTGACGGGCAAACGTGTAAAGCCCATAAAATGGTGCTCTCCGCCTGCAGTCCTTACTTCAAATCTTTATTAGAAGTATACCTAATTATTTGCAAAGTTGTTTAAAAACTGGAAAGTCCGACTGATTTTGTAATTGAAATTTTACAGGAAAATCCGTCCAAACACCCAATAATCATTCTCAAAGACGTAGCTTACAGTCACCTTCAGGCGATCCTAGAATTCATGTACGCGGGGGAAGTAAACGTATCGCAAGACCAGTTGCCAGCGTTTCTGAAAACGGCTGATCGACTCAAAGTAAAAGGATTGGCCGAAGCTCCCGGCGCTATAAAAAGAGAGGGTTAGGGTCTGTGTGTTTGGAGGATGGTGAGAATTAAACATTTATACTCGAATGCAGTGATTCTTGGAGAACTGTCGTTTTACGTAATAACATAAAACTCTGCATAACGTACTTATACATAATTTGTACATACTTGTAAGTAATTTCGGCTTGGTTTCTCCTCAAGGTTTTGAAAAAGGGTACAAATCTTTGAGCAAGCGAGTTTTCAGTTGCGATGAATCAAGTCGTCATTATTTGCGATGTCGACCTTTATGCGAGGTTACGCGAGTTCTCATCAGAGCCGTTTTGCATTGTGTTTTACAGATATTTCGGGAAGCGTGCAGACTGAATAAAACGATTTATAATTGAGTTGACGCGTTTATAGAAAAATAAGGCTCACAACACTACACTTTAGGCAGGATCGTGACGTTTCGTTTTTCCGGTTTTCTTAAGTTTTATCGGCGTTATTGTATTATGTACAAAAAGTTGCGCATCGTTTGTCCTGACCACGAGGTCGAGGAGTGCGACAACATTTAGTTTTCCTTTGATTATGTACCACAACCAAACTGTTTATCATAGTTCCGTTGAAAATACACGAAAGGACTGGAATCTTTGATTACGTTGAAAATGCTTTTTCACTGTAAAAATCTCCAGTCACCAGGCGATATATTCGAGTCGGATTTACCAGAAGCCGCGATGCTTTTTTTCCTCCGACGAACAACCGTTCGTTGCTCTCCGATTTCTGGTATCTCTCGGCTTTGTTCTACCAAATACTGCCAGTTTGTACCGGCGTATTCACATTATTACCAATAGACCAAATTTATTTATGATAATAATATATATAAATATATAAATAAATATATCTATTGAGAGTGGTTGTTCCGAACCAAGGAAAAGAATAGTGTAACATAATGTGTTGAACAGCAAAAAAATGTTGGTTTTAGACGTTGGTTCCAATAACAAAACATCACGAAAAAAACATGGCCAAGTAGAGCTTCAGAAATGCAATCAAAATTCCAATTTCGCGTTGCTGCGCAATTCATTTTGTTGGAGCCAACTCTGAATGCAACATTTATCTTCTTGAGCGTTGAAAAATTGGATCATTCGACGTGTCTCCGTGATTCTCTATTTTTTATTGCGTTTGAAAATGTAATGGAACATTCCAAGGTATGAAAATCAGAGCATCGAGGATTTCGTTGTAAAGTCAGTTTGTTGAACGCTCAAGGAAACGAATGTTTTCTTATACTATTTTCATTTTTTCTTCTTCAAACTCCATTGTTTTTACGTTCTTTTTCGTGTATCGAACATAATGCAAGAAATGTTTGTAATGCTGGAGCGCACAGTTCCTTATCGCATATTTTGAGATTTCAGTAAGCGTGAAAAAGCAGCTTTATTGTTCGCGATACTGCTGCTTTTTGAAAAGTTGGAAAAAGCTGAAAATCGCATTCATTGCCGAAATTGAAAAATGAAAATTTGCCAGGGCAACTGCATTGCATAAAAGTACAAACGTCAATAACATTTTTCTTTGTTAGCGTCGCGATACCTTAACGAATACGTTCCTTTTGTCAGGGAGCATTCGCATTTCAAATCGATCCAGATTTCCCAATTTCATGGCGGGAAAATACGATTCGTCGGGTTTCTTGGGATGTTTTTTTTTCTCGTGCGGGAAATGTTCTTTGTTAGTTTAAACCGAAGTTTTCGATTCTTTGCTTCTGCAGATTTCGCATGTTTTTAAAACATCGTTGAATTGTCGCAATGTACAAATACAAGGTAGTTTAATATTGAAATAAATGTGTTAATATGACAAATGTTGAATACGAAAATGTATAAATATGCAGGGATCGTCCTTCCTTTTTTCAGCTGTTTCTTTTTTCATTCTGATCCCTGCGAAAAAGCATCGTCGTGTAATCCTTGTGACGATTATTATCTTTGTTTATCGAAATTTTGGTTTCGTCTTTGATGTTACATTTCATTATTTAACGCACAAAAGAACCGAAAATGTCGTTGTACGATCTGAAACATTTTCAGCGTGTCTATCGAGTAACATTTTGGTCGCGTCTTTAATTTTTGTCTTCACAGTGCACGTGTTCAGCCAAATTCTGTCAATTGCCAAGACTGTTTTTGAGATAACTGTTAACTTACGACCTCAAACTTGTTACTATTTTTCATTGTTGTTTTAAATGAAAAAAACCACGTTTTTTTGAATGAATTTGTAATCATGCAATGTTTTATTGATTGTTTGAAAAGTAAAAACGAAATTGCTCATTTTAAAAGAACATTTCTTACAAAGGAAAGACAGTGAAAAAAAATCACTGATTCGATTATTTATACAAATTCTAAAATGAGATTGTAGAAGATATTTTGTCACGTTTGTAGCGGGAGAAAAAATTTGCGTTTTGCAGTTTGGAAAAATGCATTTTCATGGAAAGCTAGCAAATTTAGTTTTATTTTTTAACATCGTAATTGAACGTCATCGAGAAAGCAACACCTTGCTTCAAATGTGCAATGATCATGAAAGGAAAAGGTCTTTTGTTACGTAATCCGTGAAGGAGTAAAAGCAGTTGGATTAAGTTCCTAGCAAATAGAAAAATTCTAAAAATGACCGTCAAGGGCATTTGATGGTTCGATTGCGAATCGTCGTACGTGAAATACATTTGCTGTTCTTCAAAGTGTGGAGCGAATTTTCAGCAAATACATTCTCATTAATAATTCTTCGTTAAGTAGCGTTTATCTTCGATAGCTGTAACAATAAATTTTTGGGCTTGGCTGAGGCGACTTTAGGTTTATACTTATTCGCGAAGAATTGCATCGTCGTTTTTCACGCGATTTTATTCGAATGGAAGTTTCATCCGATTGAATTATTATAAGTATGAATGTGCAAACTTCTTTTTTATCGTCTTCTTTCCATTCTCTAAAGCTCTGTAGCTTTACTTTGGTTATTTTAACGTAGTCGGTGACTATGATATCAGGACGACGATTATTTTAATTTTTATTATTATTACGATACGAAGATGTTGAAATATAAAATAAATTGTGTACATATATCTATATAAACCATTTTCCTTCATTGAAACACCCTATTTTGAAAAGGCACTTGAGGAAGAAAAATTTGTAATTTGAATGGAAAAAAAATTCTGTTTGAGCCATACACTACCGTGTCCTTAATGCACGTACTGATTTTATGATATGCGTCAATTATTACCCTCCAAAATAATTTGAAAAATACTCCTTTCATCATCCGAAATTCAAGCTTGGTACACTTTTCGCAACAGTGTAAAAAACGAGCCAGCCGCTCGAAAAATCTGAAACGATATAAATTTGTAGATTACAATGATTCGCATGATCTTTGAAAACTGACTTCGGTGAGTTTGGCGATACGTATAGTTTCTGAGCCGAAAGATTTAATGCAACATGGTTTCGTCGTTCGGACGACGACGAAACGAATATCTCTTTTCCAAGCTTTCGGTAATTTGTGCCATTCGATGTCGTAATAAATTACGTCACAGAGAGAAAGGCTTTCTTGGATGAGTACTTCTCCTGGCCAGCACCAAACTATCAACTGCACTACCATGCAGTTCAAGTAACAAGAGAACTTCAACAAATCTATTGCGTTCGTTCCTGTCGCGAGTAATGCGAGTCCACTCAAACAAATTTCCAAACCGCTTGTGACTATTTGCACAAATATTACCGGGCTTACGACGGAATTGATCTCGTTGACAGTTCTGTAATAAAAATTTCATTTTTCTTTAATGTGCAATTTTTAACGCCAATTTTGTGTATTTTAATTGTTTTATAAATTGGGAGGGGCGTGAGTTCGGGATTTTTCCCGCTTTTAGAAAGAGACGAAGCGAGAATTGGAACGGGACTGTATATTAATTATTAAACAAAAATAATATAGGGAATGGCAGTATTTTAGGGAAAAAATGGTATTATTTTTTTTACGATTCATGCCATAATCCGTGAATATTGTACGAATTACTTGACGTTCGAGATCGCGACTGCCAAGGAATTTGTACATTGCGTACGAATTAGAGCATAAATCGTAAGAAACAAATATACCGTTTTATGTACTTTTTCTTGTTTAATAATTAATATACAGCCCAGAAAATGGCAGGAAAATCGAAAATCTTTATCCTTTCCGAAGCATAATTCGCCTGTCACTTCATGGTAAAATCCCTCTGGTGTCGACCAACGGAAGCTACAAAGCATGATTAAAAAAGTGAAAAGGTGAAAGAAATAAAATTTATTTTGGGAACAGAAACGCCAAAACTCGCAGTTGTTAATATTCCGGTGAGTTTTCTGTTCCCAAAATAAATTGTATTTCTTTTACCTTTTCACTTTTTTAATCATGCTTTGTAGCTTCCGTTGGTCGACACCAGAGGGATTTTACCATGAAGTGACAGGCGAATATCACTTTAAAGATAATCTCACTCTAAAACCATGCTATGATGTTGAATGCAACGTTTTAAATCCATTTCTAACTGTAAAAGACCACTTTGCGTTAATTCATCGTCGATTCTACAACCGATTTTCCGGAAACGTTCTCGAAGTACGCCAAATTGGCCGGAAACGTGAAGAATCGCTGTCATCAACGCTGCATCAAGACCAATAACCAAATTTCCGCACGCGAACACAGAAAAAACTTGTATGATAAAAGCTGTTTTATAATACTTCGTGTTTTCAATTTCGAATCCGTACCTGCGGGTCAATTTTAATTCCGATTCAATAAATCAAAGGCATATCGAAGTAATTAAAAGTCAGCAATTCTAATTTTACGCGAAAACACGTTACTTCGGATTACCAAACTTCGAATGGCAACGTTTTTTCGACATCGATATTGTTTAACCGATCGTGTCGAATCCAAGAAGTGCCCGCCGTTATGCAAAACATTATGTCCACGCATAAACCGGTAACATTGTAATTGATCGAAAAAATTTTGGCCTGTTGGGCCAGCTTTTCTAGATTTTTTCGTTCCTCCGAGTTCGTGCTGTACGACCAAAACGTTATTACAGCGTCGTACAATTGGTTGATTTTGTTTTTACGAATGATCAAGTAGGCCATTTTGAATATTAGTTGAGCTAAAGTCGTCGTGACGCTACCAACGCCTGAAATCGGTATTCCAGGAATTTGAATCGTTTTACAAACCTGACTATGTTCAGTTACCTGTGAGCACTTGAATGTCATTTCTGAACTTCACGAGGGCCATTATTTCAGGTATCACGACACTAATCACAGCAGTAAGAGAAATGACTATACGAAAAATGACGAAGGCCGCGAATGGTGTCGATATCTTACGTCTGATTGGCCAGAATCCGTGCATTCCACATATCAGTTTATTTATTTTTATGAAAGGATGTATACTTGGAACCGCCATTCGTAGCGTTTTACTCGGGCATGGAATTTATTCTTCTTTCATCGGACGTTTCAGCGCGACACGCGTGGACTCGATTTTGTCATCCGAGCGTATACCCGCGATTTAGCTAAAGACGTAATGTGGAGTTTCGTATTAAAGCTGTATAATTATGATAATGGAACTTAATAGCACGAGGGGAGTTTTCTCATTTTTCGCAATGATTTTTACGTAATTATTGATGAAAAAGAAGTAAGCTATGACGATTCCTGTAATTTAGCTGAGGTTTTGAAAAGAATATTCCGTCTCCGGAGAGCGATAATAATGGTAAGAAAGCTTCGTCAAATATAAGTGACTTTCTATGATAAATCATTCAACGATGTATTGTACAGCCTGCTGATTATGCAAATCATTCCGTACTTTATACAATGTAGTATTAAGAATGAAATATTAATGAGATGAATCGTCTCGTAAGGAGAGTTCATTTCTGCATTTCACGTTGCAGAGTTTTCCGATTTCGTACTGTTTTTTGCTTTTCAACGTTTCGCTGGTTCATATGGTTATAAAGGTGATTGGGGCACGCTTTATTTATTCTAGTTTTCACTTCGAGTTTATCCAAAATTACTCTCATTTATGTAGGGATCGTACACAAAAGCATAACGAGTGATATTTTTGCACGAAACAAAAGTTTCGAGCTTCGATTTGTGGTGATTCTTTGTCGCTTTTCCAATTGGCTGTTCAAGTGGTAATGCGAACAGATGAATGTTATCTGCCAGTAACATTTTTTCTCGGTATCGCAGTATCCGCTGATTTATTTCCAATCCCTTTTGTTCCGAAACATAATCTGCAGTCGCGGAACAGCTTTGGCCACATTTTCAACCGCTTCCAATTTTGATGCAGTATGTTTCAGTTAGCCTAATTCGAAGAATTCTTGAACAGAATAAAAAACCCTAGCATTACAAAACAAAATTCCACAACTTTATTTAATGTTAGGTACATACTATAACGATATTTGTACGAAAATAGATGACTGAAAAGTATTCATTATTATGAAGATATCAATGTAATAACGTATTAAATGAAACAAATTTTTCTATTTCTTGGAATCTTTGAAGTTACAGGCTATGGTTAATCGCATTTTCCAAAGTCACTTGCAACGCGAATGTTTTAGTTTTGATTTCTTCGATGTCACGTACAGACGTGATGAACAAAGGATTATCAACGTGTGAAGTAAATTGGTCCACTCTCTTTTGTAAAGTCTTCAAACGCTTGGCAACTTCATTCGACTTTCCAAGCAACTTGGTTTTCTTTGGATTTTTTGAAGGAGTCCTGAAAAAGAACTCCAACTTATTATGCGTTTTCGATTTGTACATGCAATTTCCTTCTTTCTTAATTGTCCATAAAATCAATGTTTTTCATGCAAGTATTACTTGGCATTCGTTGGAACAGCATTTTCTTTTTTCCCGTCAAAGTCCTCCGAATTCCCGGAGTCTGACAAAATTTTGGATATTTTCTCCAACATTTCCATCTGCTCATTTCCGATCGTCTTGACACGTTTCATCAGCATCACAATCGTCGCTTTATTTTCCTTCGCCGACATGTTTACGATGGAAGCCCGTTCCAACGTGAAAGGACTGTCTGAAACTTTGTTCCATGGCTCCAAAAGTTTGAGCAAAGAAGGAAAGCAAAATGTGGTGAAAGGTGTCACTATGACGAGATGATCGAGCCGCGCCAACTTTTGAAGACACTCCATCATGCCGAAAGCTGAAAAAAATTTATCATCATCAAAATTTCGTTCATGAATTTGTAAATGAAAAAGCAAATGATGAAAAAAATGGAAACCCACGTGTGCCGCAGTTTGCGCTTTGGTTGACAATGGCGGTGACTTTGTTACAATTTTTCACCTTGTCTAAAAACAGCACTGTCTCGTCCATCTCAAAAGTCGCATTTTCGACGCCATTGTACAGGCTGATGCTAGAAGCTTGCTCAGTTTCAGACAGAGAATCGAAGCCTATAATATTTTTGAATGCCTGTGAAAACAAACGACTCCTCTTGTAACTCGTAAAAATAAAATGCATTCAATTAGCAATCAATTGTGAACAAAATTAATTACAGATGCAAATGAAAGTCCAAGGAGGCCATTTCCACATCCAATTTCGAGCAAAGTCGTGTCGCTACTTGGCTTGAGATAATTGTCAATTGTTTCTACCAACATTTCGAAACCACTTTCACAATACGCGAATTTCGTATCTGGAGATATCGGAAATTTTATCTTGTAGTTTTTTCCGCTGTACGTTTCGTAGTCCTTTTCACCAGAGATAAGTGTCGCTCTATAAAATCAGGAAATATGAAAGAATGTCAATCATTAGCTAATTTTCTCTTCAAGAAAAACTTACTTCGAGTGTTTGTGTCTGAAGTGCAATGAATTCAGGTTGCACTTGTCAGCATTTGGGGTGAAAAAATGTTTCAAAGTTTCCTTCAGCTCAACATTCGAATTCACTACAGCCATTATTTTGAAATTTGGTGAATCAGAACTGGCTCGCAACGAAAGGATTATCCATGCTCTCATATCTGTGTTTTTTACGTCTTTGGGCAAGTATTGCTTCAAGAATATTTTGAATTCCTGTAAAAACGTCGTTTTGTCCATTCAATTAATTCGGGAGTTCTCATAAAAATATTAAACAAAAGAAAACTGAGTACCTCAATAATATCCATAAAGTAAACAGGCTGATTTTTCAGCTCCTTTAAATAATCAAGTTCCACATCCCATACGACTTTACTGTTTCCTTCCTCTTCCACTGGACGAACTATAATTTGTTAACAAAGATTACAAATTGAGTCGATGCATATCGAATTTGATAAGGGTTTCAAGAAATCTTACACGAAACTTCCAAAACGCGTTTTCCCTTTTTTTCCTGTAATTGCTTCGATGCATCAAATTCGCATTTTTTGAAAGCTTTTGGTGCGGTACTTGTCGGATAAAATTCTTTGACGATTTTCCCAAAGGTGAGAAACTGCTCTCGCGCCAAAACCTCTGGGGTTTTGAACTAGCATGGAAGAAAACAAATTTTAGCATTTCTTCTACTGGAAAAAGTATTTAAAAATGAACTCACCGAAGAATCACCGACAATGGATTCATCAATTTCACAAGGATCTGTATCATTTTCTTCTTCTGAAACTTGTATTGTATTTTTTCTTTTCATTCGTTTCCTCTTTGCAGGTCTCACGTCGGCATGGACTTGTGGATTCGGATTATCATCCAGAGCAAATGCCTTTTTCAGAATTTGCTGTTCATTGTGCTTCCTTCTTTGCTCATCTGTAACAAAATTACGTTCATTTTTGATTAATAATTTATCAGAAATTGTATTTTTGTTTTGTATCAAAGGCTTACCACTCATTACGCAAGCATGTTTCGCAAATAACAAAATTCCGACAAAATGTTTGTTGCAAATGCTGCAAAATATTTTCTTTGGAAACTTATTTTTTCCACCTATGACATTTGCATTACTCGACAACTGTTTTTTCTCAGTCGAATGACTTAATAAATGTTTGTTGAAAAACTTTTCCAAATAAAAGACTTTTCCACATCTCTTGCAAACAAACTTTTTCCCATCAACTTTTTGTCCGGCTTCATGGCCGAATCGCTTGTGAGTCGACAAATTTTTCAAATGAGGAAATCGCCGATCACATTGGTCGCAGTCGAAATCCATTGGCTCCTCATCCAAGGTGATTTTTATTTTTGGGATCCTTTTTTTGAGCCGCTTTTCATTGTGGTTTTCAACTTTGTGACACAAGTTCATGTGATCCTCATAATCGTATAAACTGTTGAACTCTGTGTCGCAAGGAATACAGACCATGGACTTTTTCTTCACGCTGAGATATTTATTGTTGACATCCTCCGGCGGTGTGTAATTATCTAAAAAATTATTTTCAAAAATGTGTCACTTCATAAAAGCAATGAGCAAGTAAAAATGTATCATAGGTGCCGAAAAACTACCGAATTTCTCCAATTTCACAAAAGGAAATTGATGGGCACTGTCGTCAGTTTCTTCATTCGCCGCGTCCAATCTTTTTCGTTTGTTGGCGACTGGATTGGGTAACCCTAAAATATTTGTTTGAAAGCATAAAAACAACGTTCTCCGCTTGGTAATTACATGTTTTTGTGCAACAGGTTCTCACATGTTTTGTGTTTTAAATTTTTCATGTTCATCCTTTCTAGTTCAACTACAGGTTTCATCAACAAGTGGTTGGTCACTGGTTCACGTTCCTTTTTGCAAGAGGTTTCGGGTAAATATTCCTCTTCCTCTTCCAAAATCCTCGGTACACCTAGAAACATATTAATCCAGTTACAAAAATTGATTAAAAATGCAGCTTTAAAAATGTTGGTATACCAAGCTCAAATTCCGTTTTCCAATAAGACCTCAAACGCTTTCTACTGGGCAAAATGTCAGGTCCGCTGTTTCGACTGCCCATACTTTCGGTGTCATTTTCGCTTACGATATTTATACATTCCATCGAATGAAGCGAATTTATCGTTACAATGCTTGCAGAATTGGAGGGACTTGCAGGACGGGGCAACGCTTCGTTCTCCAAAATGTCCAACTGCTCGCTTTTTATGTGTAACCTAAGGTGTTTCTCCTGTACATGTCTCTGCATCGATCCTTCGTGCTTAATAATTTCCCCACACGCTGGACAAACGTACAAATATTCTTTTATGTGACTGCTATTGGAACAATTGACACCGCATTTCATGCATCCCATGGACACTTTGATGTGCTCCAGCAAGTGCATCGAGAGAGAATTTTTATCGGCGAATTGCTCTTTGCATCTTATGCATACGAGGCTGTTTGGAATGGAATGGGCGAGCTTGATGTGCTGCAACAGGTCGCCGTTCTGCTTGAATTCCTTGTGGCAGAATTTGCAGCAGTGCAGATCTTGGAGCGCGTGAATTGCTGCGTGCTTGTCGCAATCTTCGAGGTTTGCAAAACATAGGTCACATTTTTCGCACTGGAAGACGATGTCCATGCCATGACCTAGCATATGTTCCTTGAGAACTTTTGGACTCGAAAACTTCATCGAGCACTGCGAGCAATAAAACGGCTCTGGTTCTTCCATGTTACAAAACCTGAAAAACAATAAAAAATTAGGGTTTTGGAATTTTTTGCCGTTGAATTTGCATTTGTGAAATTTTGCATTTTTTACTCGCAAATATTTGGAAGCTTCGGAAATTATGTAATTGACGATTGAAATGTTAAAACAAAATGAATGCCGGCTTCGAAAATGAGTAATTTTCAATGAAATGAATAAACTGAATCATTTTCGTTGGAAAATCGTAGTTTTCAATTGAATTTTTTTGTATCAGACTTGAGATGAAGAATAAATAACAAATTCCCGCATGCGTTATGATGCACAAAAAAGTACACGCGCAAATTTGAAGGTTACGAAACGAAAATGCTAAACAATATTCCGTAGAAAGCAAATAAAAAGACCGATCTTTAGCTACTTGTCATTAACTGTCTCGAATCTTTCAAAATCGAGAATCGCGAATGAACGAGAAACAAATAAACTCACACTAATACCTGTTTTTGCGTGTTTTGTTCGATCGAAACGATCGAAACTACGATGCAACCAGCCAGCGCCACCAAACAAGCCGGCAAAAAAACGCGGCAAGGAAAAACACAAAGATACTTTTACGAAAAAAAGAACAATTCACAATTGTTATCAAATACGTGAGAAAACATAAAAACAACGGTAAGTAGGGACGTAGGAGATTCGCATTCGTCGTGTTGTGCTCGGGCGTCGCATAACGATGAACAAAACGCACCTCTCACCATCCCCTCCAAAAACACGTGCTTACGAAAAGGCAAAAAGGCGGGAAGACAAGTGGATTTTAAATCGTGTGACGTCAAATGAGAGCGTCTATTGTGCAGGAACCTTTATAACAATTCGCATGCTCACGATTTCGATAAATAACGTTTTTCGCACGTTCGGAATAGAAAAAAAGACTGCACGTTCGATGAAAAAAATTTTACATTTCTCGAAAACATTTGCCGATTTTGTGAGCTTTCCGCAGAAGGTGGGAAATTAGAAATAAACACGTAGAGTATAGTTTTAAACATATATATTTATTATTCAATTGATTTCCAATGATTTGCACACACACGTGGCTCCACGAAGACCATTCCGGTTTACAAACTTGTGTCGTAATTTCTCAATTTTGAGCTACGTTCAGTAAAAATAATATTATTTAAGCAATGACGATGATTATCGGTTTGTGCAAATCGGCAAGTATCAAAATATTTCTCATGCGTTTCAAGGCTTTATGGCATTTTTCGGCCATTGTGGTTTCTATTTGTCAAATCAAAAACCAGATTAACCATTTTTCATTTTCCTCATTACGTTACCTCCCCTGCAATTTTTTCATTCATAAACAGTATATACTACGAGTCGCAAAAATTAACACGTTTTCAATGCACTTTGTATAAAACACCCGAAATGGCCAAAACTGTTGCCGTAAGGCATTAAAAAAGAGTTTACGGATCCCCCTTCAGAAATTATCGATCTTTAATTTATAACTTTTTAGTGGCATAGTAATCTCTCATTCTCGTTCAGGCCAATTTTATAAAGTCGGTATATATTTTTTACATTCATAAATATTTAAGGCCGTTTTCAGTTATCCCAAATACAGGAAATTGTCGACAATTGTTTGATTTCGAGTGTTGGTGCGCCGCAAAAAAATATTCCGCTGCCTTACATTTACAAAATGTCCATTAATACGAATGAAAAAAGGGGAAATTATGCGCGATAATCGTTCAATTGACAAACAATTAGCGTCGAGTGGCTCGCGAATCCAGAGACTTGCAAACACCCGATTAAATTTATTCAACGAGAATGGCATTACGAGTCTATTTTTCAAAATAAGCCATATCCTTAGATTAGGTACACTTAGGTATCAATAGTTTTTTCTCATATATATTATACATATATAAGCTCATTATACTTATGGAAATTATTTTTTCTCGAGTGCCCGACCGTTCCAATTCGTAACCAATACACCGCACGATACTCAATCCCTGTTTTTTCAACTTATCCTATGACTTTTGACTAGTATGTAATTTTTCCCTTCTTATTCGTACAGCGAATATCAACTATTCGTCGATCGAATCGAGACATTACAGGTTTTCTTTAAAAGTAAAACACTTTTAAGGTGACATTGTCATGTACGATTACAAAACAAATTTATTCCGTACTCGTGTTCTCAATCATATTTTACGCAAACTTGATCTTGTACAATTAATTACATTCCAACGTAGGGGCCGTTCATTAATCACACAGGCGCAAGGATACAAATATTACAAGGATACGCAAAAAAAGCTTCCTTACACCAAATTACAACGACGTGTTTCGGAGTCTCTCTACACGAATCAATCCCATAAGAGATTTATAAAAAAATATGCTACAATGTATTGCACATCGACTCTTTGGTAAAAATGATGCTAATACATAATTTCGCATTCGATATGAATATGTCGAACAATTTTTTACGCAAATTTTCAAAGACTCCGAAAAGTCGCTGCCAGTTATTACGAGTTAACAAGGAGTGTAATTCCAACACTGACCATGATTATTATTTACATACTTCATTTAATTTGTAACTATGACGATCATGAACAAATTTCAGCAATGAATTTATCCAAGTACAAAAGCCGGAAAGAATTAAAAGTAAATAAAAGCTGCATTACGCAGTTGGTAGTCGCATTTCATTTGCTTCCGAAAGTTTTTCAGTGTAACGCTACACGCTAATATTTGGTAGGCTTAAAACTAGGCTCGTACAGAGATTCAAGAAAAGACAAATGTATAAAAAGTGTCATCTACATTTCAACCAAACTTGCGAGGAACGAAAAAGCGTTGCTTGAATCGTGTTCAACAATTTACGATATTTTTACTCTTGTAATCATCGCCAGGCAGTGCTCAACATTCAACCGTTACTTTTTATAATTCCACGGAATTTAATTATAAAATATTTGTCTCTTTAAATAGCAGTCGTCAGAGTCGATTTTTACAATTACTTAAACAATACTATTATCAGTACGTTATCTCAAAAGTATACGTTTTTTGATTCAATACTTGATAGAGAATGTTAGTTTGCAGTGATTTTATTTACAGATTGTGAGGGCTAGAAGTACGTTTTTTAAAACTAAATTTCGAAGCTTGATATGTAACGCTATTTCTAATTTACACAAATTGTTAAAATAATTCATATGATTGTTTTCTGCAAAGCATCGTAGACAATTTTTCAAGTACAAACTAGCCCAGTGTAGAGTAACATTAAATACTGCTTTATGTATACCGAAGCAGTCATTTACAAATCTAATATTACGCAATACAAATATAATTATTCAATGAAATCGAATACCGACATCATTTTTCCAATTGGAAACTGTACTTTCGATGCAATTACTATTTCATTCGATGCAACGTTTTGTGTAAAATATAAATACTTAGACCTACATACAATTCCTGCTCTTCTTTCTTCCTTTGTTTACAATGTTTATCGTATAATTTATGCTATCGCATTTTTCTAGTTAGGAATATCTCAAGAATCAATAGGGCGGATTTTATTGTGCCGTAAATAAAAACCGGACAAATTGCTCGCAAGCAAGTGCCGTTATTTTGTCCCATTCTTTCATTCTGCTCATTTGTATCTATCTATGGAAAATTTCTTTGATATTCTACACAATAAATATAATAAATACAAAATCAAATCGTACAACTAAGACTAAGCAACGATCAACAATAAACATAAAAATGAAGCAAATCCATATTGGATTGAATAAAATAAAAGACGAAAGAATTTTTCTTAAGTTTGGACGTTAGTTCGCATCTAAGAGAACATGCTTCGTTCATGGTCCCATAATTTTAATTCAAAATCGTCAGACTAGATGTGACACAATAATTTACTTCGTAGTTCCCCTGGAAATCTCCGAGTCATAATTATTTTGACAATTTTCCAAATTTACAAAAAACTTGCAGTAAACTTCCGTCGGGACGCGCTGACTTTTCATATTCAAAGGCTCATACAACATCCCTATTTCACATATCACACGAAATCAGTTGAACGCTGCGAACTCATGGACGTTTGTCAAACTCATTACCGCGAATTCTACGCCGAGTCATTTGTTTATTGTACAAAATAATAGTTTGTAAGACTAGTTTTATTAGTAGGCCTTGCTTGCTTTCGTGAACAAACGACTGCGGTAGTTATCTCTCATTCCTACAGGGCACAGGTACGCAGTTAGCTCAGCTTCATGCGCTTCGTTTGGTTGACGTTTAGCGAGAATTTGTCATCTGGAAAATATCACATTACAATTAGTTTTTCACGTTTAAAAACGACTTTTACTTTATGTAATAAAGTAGAAATTTCACCTCCGTTAGATGCTCCTCCAAATGCACTGATCAGGGAACAATTCTGGCTCTTCTAATTCAAACGAACAATTAAATACCAAATTCAAATTTTCACACTACTTTTCCAATTTATAAAATTGTCTCTCACATCACCCATTACGGCTATTGGAGTTGTACCCGTGGCAACGGCAACTTGATGCTCGATGAGGTAAAACATGTACTCGTCGTAGAGCAGACGAATTAAATGGAAGGAGCCAAAGCTGGCAGCGCTTCGTAGTGTGAGATCCCGTATAACCATGGAACTGGAAGATTGTTAATTAAAATTCAACCATGTAAAGAACGCAATTTTTATGATAAACCTTACCTGTAAAATGACCATTTAAGAAGAAATTGTCGCGCGGCTTTCGCGAATGTGGGCTTTCCTTCGTAAGGCTTGAGAACTTGCGTTACAACACCTTTGAGCCACACCGCCCACTGCTCCAACGAATTCTGCTGCTGAAGCGTGACTTTAAAATCAGCCTCGAGTCGTTGTACTACCGCGTAATCGCACTGGCATACCCAGGATGCCTAGTTCACATTCATCAATTACAGTTAGTTAAAATGCACATACATTTTCTTACAAATTTACAAAGATTTTTAACCATTTTCGAGCTCAAATGCAAAATTCACCTGTTCTTGAACATTGTGAAAGTCGACCCGGTTCAAATCCGCCAACATTTGATTTATTTGACTAGAGTTTTGAAGTACAGCACGCGCAGCTTGCGCCAAGTGGTTCAACGACGTGTATCGCCTCAAAGTTTGAGCAAATGCAGAAACCGCGGTGAGCTATAACCAACAAATTCAGATTGTTGAAATGTCATTTTGAGGATTCTTTCATTGCGACCGAGTACCTTGATCTGCATCATTTCTTCGGGACAGTCGTTCATAGCTGACGTCAACCACGATTCCAGACCCTTAGCAAAATTCCTGATCGACTGGGTTAGTGAGCCTGGTAAACAAGAAAAAATCATGTTATCAATAACTCGAATGTAAGTATTTAAGTACAAATGCATACTCGGTATCGGACGCAGCACATCGGGCATCAAAACTTCCACGAGGTTCTGATAAAAAGTGTAGTCGACCCGCCTAATAAAGTCTTGAACCTCCGAACACTTGCACATCTGGTAGAGTTTGGTTCTGAAATAATTACGAAATATTGCAATAAACCGAAACAAAATTTTTGTCAAGAAACTCGTACTTTGACAAATATTTTTCCTCCTCGCATTCGTCCCCATTATTGTTATCCTGACTGCGCCAGAACTCTCTCCAGAGGCTTTCCACGGTGGCGAATTCAAAATTCAGCACAGCATCCAAAAAGGCCTCGCAGTGTTCTCGATAAATGCTGCGGAATGTATCAATGTCTTCTAGAGTGCAATCCTCAGGTAAAGACGAGCCATGGCCAACAATAATTTCCGGGAAATCCGGGATCGCGCCGCTCGTTTCGCCCAGGTACTGATGATATTGCGGCGGCGAATTGTTCGACGAAATATTCACGTTTGACTGCACGCTAGTGTCATACGAAGTCTCTTGTTTCTGGTTCACGAATTTATATCGCTTTGTTTGCGAATTGTTGCTCTGTTGTTGACGCGACGTACCATCTTCGTTGAGCAAAATCAGCGGCGAGTTTGGCTTCACGCGTATCCCGTAATAGTGATACTTTGAATTCCCGCTGTAAAATAAAGAGTAAATTTTAATTGATTCGTCCTATTTCAGTTTTATACAACGAGTTTCTTACCGAGTTCCTAAACGCCTGGTCCGGAGTCCCAAAAACACGGAACGAATCAACTTCCCGAAACTAGCGGCGTTCACAGGATCCAATTTGTTGTCGGAACAATGCCGCAAATAATGATTGTACAACGTGGATCTTGGAAGAGACACCCCATCAGCAGTTTCGTAGTTTTCCAAAAGCCACTGAACCTAATCGATACAGAAATAAATGTTACTTTACGCTCCTTAAAACTCACAACACATTCAAGGCAGTGTTTTGCTCAAAATTTTGTAACAAAGCCAGAATTCAATGCGTAAAAATGCAACTGGAAGATTGCAAGACAAAGCAACGAGTTACAGACAAGCATGCGCTCAAAACGGACAAAAATTACAAAACTTTTTTATCTTGAAAAGGCTGAGTGTGAAAATGATTGCAAAAATGTTTTTTTATTTTTGTCGTCGAGTATTAGTATAAGAAAATGTCTAACAAATGGGGAGTCGATTTGGCTTACGGTGGCCTGGGAGACCCTAGTGGCATGCGTCATATTCGCTGCTGCAGCAGCCTCCTCCACGCTGACTGCAGAGCCAGCTGAATTACCGCTGATCAAGTATGCCCCTCCACCCCCGCTAACCACAGCATCCTATCAAACAAGCCCATTATACCAAACTTTTGTCGTTCCCCAACATTCGCCACGTGCAGAATAGTGTTTCTGCATGTTTAATAATTGCGCAATGAAAGTATAATCTTTTAACCATAAAATTTAACATTTTCTTCAAACTCGGAAAGATTAGTAAGACGATTAATTTTCATCGAAGGAAAACATGCTTCGTTGACAACAGGTAACGAGCAAAATTAACAAATTTCTCGACATAATATCAACGCCTCATCAATCGATTCGTATGTTAAACTCAAGCATGAATGCACCAGACGCGTGGCGTGTTAAGATTTATTTTATGGGCAGACTTGTTACAAAGTCCATCGCTCCTTTATCTGCAAACGTACCGCGCTTTCTGTCTGAGGACTAGCGCGAGCCGCGGCTGCTGATATGAGAGCGTGCGTCGTTGGATCGCCATCGACGACGCTTTGCTGTATCAAATAAGTACCACTGGCTTGGGATAGTAATTGCCCCGTTGTTGGATTGGATCCTTGACCGGTAGTAACCTGAGAAATAAAAAATTAATTACAAAACTTGCAAAGATCCATCACACGGACAAAACTCGGAATTTACCTGAGTATACTGCGTCGATGCTGGCGTGTAATACTGACTCGAAGCAGGAGTATACATGGCTCCTGTTTCTCCGACAGTATAAACTGGATATGTCCTGTAAAAAAATAACAATATATTCCAGCGTTACAAAAGTACACTTCAATTCGCTGCACTTTTATGTCAAGAGGCTAATTGGAATACTCACATCTGTCCATTCGTCGGTATATACGTGGATGCATCCCCCTCGACATATTGAACATAGGTAGGATGTGAGACCGACTCGGAGCCCACCGCCTCGGCGTCTCCGGACACTAAAACAAATTACACGGGATTATAATACCACGAAAATGACAAAGAATCCGATCAAGGTTCATCGCTCGATTCAACCTGGCTTTACGAAATCAAAATAACGTGCTTTTCAACAAAGAAACGAAGATGACAAAAAATCATGCTTATTTAGTCTTCCCTCACCTACTGCCGTCGTGAGGGATGCGTAGGACGGTGAATCACTGGTGCCTAGTGTAGCCAGTGTAGAACAAAAGTGCACGTTTTAACAATCCTATTTCAACTCTACTTCAACTTTACTTCATTTCATCAAAGAACTCGAGAAAATGCCAAAAGAACTATTTCTAGAAAGTTAGTTTAAATACTACGCTCATCTAAAAAGCAGATAGTTTATCGCTTGGTTCAATAACTGATAATTCCCATCAGCGCAACGTTTCCTTCGTTTCTATTTTGCTTCCAAGTATCAATACTCTACCTGTAACTGTAATGTAATGAGGAGAACCGCTGACGATGGTACCGGCGGACGTAGAAGCCGCGTCGGAATCCACAAGAGTGTGCTGACTGGAATGCGTAGTGTTGACTACCACTTGTGCGGTGACGTGCGAGGGCGTCCCTGACGATCCATTCGATGAATCTGCGGCTGTCTCAAGTGGATCCTGAACCAATAACTAATTCATTATTCATAGTAAGTTTGTTCTCGGGACCAAATGTTCGGACTTAAATACAAAACCACATCTCATTTCCTATAACTAAACCAACAACGTCGAGCCACTGTTTGCCACTGATAAGATATCAATTCTTCAAAACAGATGGTACTGATTACACCAAAAATTTTCTATTACAAATGTGTACTCGATGGATTGATCCATTTTCTTTCGTAAGAGTTGTGACATTTCGCGTCACGAGCAACCAACCTGGATAGGTTGCAGGTTGTTGGGACTAGACGGATCCGCGCTCGTGACGACGGTTATAAGTTGTCCCCGACTCGACTGAGATTGTGTGCTGCTGCCGTTGGAACTGGACGTCGTTACGACAACAATGCTCTGCTTAGTGTCGACTCCCACCGCCGAAGTGCCGCCCCCGTTATTCCCGGCTCCAGCGGACGCTGCGAGGGCGTACTGAGCTCCCGTCGTAGTCATGGCAATCACTCCTTCGCCTCGCTCTTCGCTGGGTGTACTGCCGCCGCTGCCTCCGCCTCCCTTTCTTTGAAGGGATGACTCTATAACATGTACACATACTTATGTACCAACTTATATACCGAATCGACTCGAATATCAATAACGCATTCGCGAGCTTCGACATCGCCGCGTTTTCAAGCATTTCTTTCTTGCCCGATCGGGGAACGCGGAATCTTTTGTCCTTGCTCAATTTCGATCTTGGAACCTACAAAAAGAGTTTGTCAACAAAAGTTTTTACAACATTTATAAGTCGACATTGTCAACTTTACGCAATTGTAGTTTTGCTGGGCTGCTTTTTTGAAAGAATAACAATGTTTTGAGAAACTACTCGTTGTTTTTCGTTGACATAATTGGTAAATGTAAACAAATCGAAGTAAATTTCCAAGTTGACAATGTTAAAATTAATCACCTGTTTTGGTAGGACAGCAGTGTTTTTTAGAGAGAATGCGTTCCCCCGACAACGTTTACGCTTCATTTTGGTCATTTTTTCATAGAAAACACAACGTTTCTCCATCAATTTTCGCGAAAGGCGAAACATAACCTCAAAAATGCTCGGGTACATTTTCCATTACCTTAAAAGCGAGAATGCGAACAAAGCAGCGGAAATATCGGAAAATAAACTCGCGGAGAAACGAAACGAAGCCCATTGTCGAGGAAAAGTAATGAAAGAAGGTGAAATTGTCGTTACCAAACGAGCATTGACTCAGATCATCGCGATCATCGCTGTCCGATGCGGGCGACCTAACCTCCCTTACAAAATTTACGATTACACGGTCGAAAATACTAATTGTATTTTTCCTGCTCAGGTGTGCTATGCGCTGCGCCCGATAACACAGGGATCAAAGCCGGAGCCGAAAAAAACTCGATCCATTTTTACGCGCGTACCTTAGGGCGGCAGGTACCAAATACAAGTGTAACAAGGGGTAAAGAAAAGGGGGGCTGAAATGAAACATACGCGTGACTGGCCATAGGGGTTTGAGGAAACACCGGGAAGTTATATCGCAGGAGCAATTAGAGGGCATTATTACAATCCTCCTGACCCCTTTGTGCGTTTATCGAAGAAAGAAACGCCGCAACGAATATTGGCTTTATTTACGATGTTATTTTAGTCGGGTGAACATTTTTTCATCAAACTCGACACGTTTCATATGAATAAATTTAAAGCGTGATCGAAAAATCGGAAAAACGATTGGACTTCGCGTTCGAAGTAATGAACATTGGGATTTGGGAAAGTTGAATAATTGGGCTTGAAAAAAACATGTCCAATGTATGAAAAAAGTTGGGAGATCCAAAAAATCTGGAAATTTGAATGGGTTTTTCCGCACAGAGAATTGAGACGTAAAAAGATGAACGTTGTTTCATTTCTTATTGCATTTCTTTTGTCTAATGAAGCTACGCTTCGATGCACCGAAGAAATGAAATTAATTGGTCCATATTCAGTTATATCAAGGGTGTTGCCCAGGAGACAACTCGCACCTGTGATAAAATAAATCTTTGAGCTCTATTCTCCTGTTACAAATCCTGTATTGATGAAATTCTTTGGCATAGAATCCAGTGATCAAAGACTCTTCTACGGCATTCCTAGATTTTCCAAGGAAATAATAATTTTACACGCGCGATATTTCGTATTCGCTTCATTTTACTCCATTTCGGAACCAGTTCCGAAAACGCAGCTTCATTTTGACGCGACTGCGATTGAACAAATGAAAAAAACAAAAATATAAGTAACACTTCGACGTAATAACTAAATAATTGTTTTCTGATAAATATGATATCTCCCAATTAAACTATCGATTACAATGACTTGTGCTTTCTTATCATCTAATCTTTCACCCGAATAAAATGTAGAGAACAATAATTTTCAACCCAATTTTACAACATAAACGATCAACTGCATCCCAAGGACGATCGATGCTTCCACCCCTACAATTTTCCTCGAAGTAATTAGGATCGAGAATAAGTTACGCTTGAATAACGTCAATTAAAAGAGAAAATCGGTCATTGTTTTCTTCCTCGCGTTGCAACAAAAGGTACTACGAGGCAACGTAATACCCATTATATTCCAAAAGAAACAACAAACCCTATAATTAGAAAACGTCGACTTTTCCCTTGAGGTTCGTTGCTCCTTTGAGATGGAAACGGAAATGATAATGCGCGAAGGAAGTGAATTGTAACTGAACAAGCGGAGTCTATTCGTCTAAAAATGACATCGAAAATGAACATTTGCGGAGGCACCTGGAGTTTGCCATGCTTCGCTGATACTTAGGTGTGCACCCTCGTACCTTCCTGTCTGCAATATGTGCTACCACCCCATGTTGCCACCTCCGTTCTTTTTTTACACCGGCCACAGTCACGTGGCGCATATTACCTCTTTTTCGTTTCATTTTGTACCCTCGTTTTGCTAACGCAATAAAAAATGTTCATCGAGTCAGACGAAAAACGCGGGTTTTTCATTTTCCAGCCTGTTTTGTAGGGGTTTTGCCATCGATTTTCAAATGTAGCATTATTTGGTACTTTTTGTACGGTAAAAATACATTTCTAGTGTTTAAACTCAAAATTATTTTCCGCGGTGCTTCTACGGAAATCAGTGTTCAACGGGAACAATAATTGCAATGTTATTAACTATGTTTTCAACAATATTTCAATGGTATCTACTGAAATTAATCTTATTTTTTCTGCGAATAAATTACCGAGCAAAAATGGTCAACAATAGACATTGTGACAGTTTTCTTGAAATGTTGTATTTTTTGATTTTGTATGGGTTTTGCCATCGATTTTCAAATGTAGCACTATTTAGTACTTTTTGTACGGTAAAAATACATTTCTAGTGTTTAAACTCAAAATTATTTTCCGCGGTGCTTCCACGGAAATCAGTGTTCAACGGGAACAATAATTGCAATGTTATTAGCTATGATTTCAACAATATTTCAATGGTATCTACTGAAATTAATCTCATTTCTTCTGCGAATAAATTACCGAGCAAAAATTGTAAACAATAGACATTGTGACAGTTTTCTTGAAATTTTGTATTTTTTTGAATTTGCAAAGCTAAATTAGTCGTTATTGGGTTTACAACAATTCGTCTGTTGAAAATGTAGAAAATAGTTGAACATGATTTCATTTTTCGTATAAATAAACACATGTAATCAACATTTTCAACAGAAAAATTGTTCAAAATCCAGCAACAAACAAAATGAGTAGTGGTAATTTCAAATCAGTTGAAAAATACAAAATTCTGATGAATAAAACTGACCAAAATTTAATTGTACCGCCACAAAGTTTTACATAATTAATTTTTGAAATAACTTTTTTTTTAAATGTAGAAAATAGTTGAACATGATTTCATTTTTTCGTATAAATAAACACATGTAATCAACATTTTCAACAGATAAATTGTTCAAAATCCAGCAACAAATCGTAAAATACAAAATTCTGATGAAAAAAATGAACAAAATTTAATTGCACTGCCACAAAGTTTTACAAAATTAATTTTTCCAGGACAAATGAGAATCATTAAAAAAATGTTTTCGCCGTTGAATAATAATTACCGTGGAAGTTCTAGCTTAAATTTTTTGGTAGAACCTAATTACGTTGTAAGCTTTATTACGGCAAAGATGTGTGCCTGACATGAATGAATTACAATTGATTTCAGCTTTACTGATCACATTGATGTAATTGATAAGCCTATTTTAATTGAAAATCCCTAGGGCTTCATTTCGTGATTGCGAACGCCCCACGGTTTTCGGCATCCTTTTAGGCGGAGCATAAATGCCCTGCAAAAATGGATTTATTGAATTCGGGCTGCATAAAGTGGAAGCAATTATGCTCGATACAATAAGGATGTTTCGTAAGAATAATGTTTTGTGCGTTCTGGGGAGTCGTGAATTTACATCGATGGACATTGTTTTCAAGATATAGAAACATGAAAACGGAAATGTTTCATCATTTTCAAGGCCTTTTTTTAATTGTTGAAGATAACAATGTATTCCAACACATGCAAAAGTGATCTCTCGTTTATTTCAACTCGTTTGCTTCGTTTTCTAGTTAAAATAAACGAGAGTTTGAATATTTTTTTCAACCTCGTAAAATTTTGTTTTCGATCTAAATTCGTCACCGGAAAATACTGTTTTTGGACTTTACGCTTGAGCAGCTTTAAAATATGACAAGGTGTAATTGAGTAATACGAATTTCCAAGTTAATAAATCCCTGAAATCATTGATTTTCGATGCGAATTTTCCGATACCAAAAAAATCGAAAAAAAAAAAATCACGAAAATGTACGCCGACAACATTGCAACGCGAAAAAATGAACTGCGCGATGTGCAAATCGCGAAAATTGCGCTCGAAATAATGGAACAAAGCGATCCCTATCAAAATGTCTTCGAACATCTGACAGGTCAATAATTTGCATAATGTACTTGTTTGCAACCGGGATTCGGGACAGAAAAAATACTCACGGGTGAATTTCGAATCAGCGAACGAGCCACTTGGAAAACCGATGAGGAAAAGCACGAAATCTGGTCATTTCGAGCTTTCTGTCTCTCTCTGTCTCGGGTGAAAATTACGCGCTCGCGGTGTAGTGCGCGACGGGCTATTGATATTGTATGTTATTTCGTGTCAGTTCGCTCACCTGTCTTCATGAAGGGCGAGTACTTTCGTGTACTCGACGCACGCACTTGCGCGGGCCCGCCGCCACCCCCCAAGGAATGCGCGGATTTTCCGTGTGCCGTCCCTGGACACGAGTTACCCGGGAAACCGCGCGGCGGAAAAACGAAATCTGCGGAAAAGTCGGAAGCGTACGTGGTATTGTTGTGTTGACGACGGTGGCCGGAGTGTCGGTTGTCTGCTACCGTCGTCTCCTTGGCTACGGCATCTCCTCAATGCGCTGCACGTAACGCGCACTGTGCGCTTGTCGCCGCCATTTTTAAATTCCCGCGATCGCTTGAAATTTGATAAGAATTGCTCCCTTACCGAAATCACATTTTCATCGATCGTTTTTAGTAACTAGAATAACGCGCTTGGCGCTCCACAATGATTCAGAATCACAATATCACCATGCTGTTTTTATTACAATTATTTTTCGTAAAATTCCACGCATTTACGAAAGAACGGAATTTCAAATCCCCCGCTCACCCTACGACCAATGAGAGTCGCGGAAGACGAGTCCTGATTTCGATGCATCGATCGAATTTTGTATTTTGTACGCATGCGCGATCTTTTTATAGGGTTGGCAACTATGTGCAGATTTTCGTGTGCAAATTAAATAAAGAAAAAAAATATTGGTTGATTGAAGTAATTATTAACGCTTACTGCAGATTTCTCGAGAACTTTTGACTATTTCTTCCGGAAGAAAATCGCCCAATGTGTTTTCTGCATCCGGCGTCAGGACCAACTCGTCTTCGGTAATCAAACAATAAACTGTACTGTTTTCCGACCAGCTCATTATTGAATATTCGAGTTCGATTTATAAACAATTACCACTGTAGAAGCTCCTTTTTTAAATTGTATCCCAGTAACCGTTTCCTTGACACAAAATGTTATTCCCGGACTTTCAATTAACACGAACGTAGCGATAAGAATCTTTCTTTTGTCATGCAAATGTTTTTGAGTTTCCATTGTTTCGGTATCTCGAAACTACGACTCGTAAAACTCTTAGGAAAGAAATCCATTAATGTCTTATCAAAGATACATTTTATCACCCAATTGGAATAAATACATGAGAGAAAATGAACATTTTTCAAATAAGAAAGACCCGCGGGTTCTTTAAGGTATTTGAAAAACGCGCCGTTTTTATCTTTGTTCAACACGATGAAAAACAAGGACGCCTTGCACTTCGCGAATGCAGGTTTGCCACTTCCCAGAAAACAACACAATCTTACAAACGCATTATTATTATTTTTCGTGTTTGCTAATCGGAGGCGTTTGACAGCTGTCAAATGATGTGTAAACTTTGAAAACAATCTCAGCAATCAGTTCAGAAAGGAGGAAAAGTGTTCAATGTTTACTTAAAATGAATCGCAGAGTTAAAAAGTAGATAATCCCTCGAACGAAAATGATGACTTCCGAAGTAGACGTAGACGATTCGGGCGATCAAACCACGAGCGAGTCCGCTATTCTCGAGGTCAGTTCCATAGCAACCGAAGGAAATGTCAAGCAAGACAATCGCGACGGGGATTTCATCTCAAATTACAGTACTTCTGTCGAAGGTTCAGTCGTGAGTATAACCTAACCTCAATCTTCGTACTCGAATCGGGAAAAAGTGAAAATGTAAACTAAATTATTAATAAACGTCATAAACTATAATTAAACATCATAAAATATAAATAAACATCATTTACTTCAATTACTGATCATGTTTTTGTAAATTGCAGGTAGCGTCTCCGTCCATCGACAGTTTTTCAACCCTCGCGGAACAGGACAATTCAGATTTTCAATTAGATACCCGAGATCTACAAGTGAAGGTCGACAATCCTCAAAAACACGTGGAAACGTTGGAAACTTTCATCACTTTTAGAATCACCACCAAAGTGAGAAATTACGCCGATCGACGATATTTTTATCGTTACTAAATTGTTTCTTTTCACAGTCGACTCGGCCAGAATTCAGTGATGGAGAATACATCGTAAGGAGACGTTACAACGACTTCATTTGGCTGAGGAAAAAATTAGTCGATACATATCCCACACATATTATTCCCGTGAGTTGACAACGTTGGGAACGTGTTTAATTGTTCATCGACAAGTATTGCATTATTTTAAATTACAGCCGATGCCGGGAAAACACACTCTGCTGGCACAGTTGGATCGCTACTCCAAAGAATTTATCGTGGCTCGTATGAAACTGCTCCATGTATTTTTGAATCGAGCGGTCAATCATCCAATCCTCAGCTGCGATAAAAACTTGCACATTTTTCTCACATCGAAACCCGCGGTTCGTTTCCACAAAAAACGAAGATTCGATAAGTTTATGAACTTACAAAAATTAATTTTCAGGAGTTCACGGTGTACCGCAAAAGTCGAGCGAACGTGCTTGGAAAGGTGACGGATTCTTTGCAGACGATGACCGGCGCGTACGTTATCAAACAGCGTCATTTGGAATTTGAGCACGTGCGAGATTATTGCACTGTTTTGAGCGAGAAGCTCACGACGATTGATAAAATCAGTTGTCGTATACAAAAAGAGAGACAAGGTATAACAACCAAGGAAAAAAAATGAAAACATTGCTAATTATACTTGAAAATTTTTAGATTATTTGGTAGAGCTGCACCAGTTACATCCCATTTTCACGCTGTGGGATACTTCGGAGCCGGAACTCGGTCCGATGCTGCTGACAATGGCGAAGGCCGTCGAGTCGAACATCGCGGCGCATCAAAAACTGCTGAGTACGACTAATGGGGAAGAACGAGAGTACACCGTGTACATTGATGCTGTAAAAGACGCGTTGGCTCGACGCGATTCTATGCAAATCGAGTACGAACTGTGCGTCGACGAACTTTCGAAGAGACGGCAAGAAAAAGATCAGGTATTTCCGGAAAAGCCGTGTTCGATGTTGAGAAACGGTTTGAAACGAAGCATTTGTTATTGCAGTTATCCAGTACGAGCAACTCAGCGGCAAATCAAAGCTGGAGCGGTGCCTTGTGGAAAAGCGAATCGCGCGACGAGAAATTAGAAAGGCTCGGTCAAACGATACCGCGGCTGGCGAAAAGCGTGGAAATTCTGCAAGATCGGTTGGAGTGTGCTAATGAAAATCTGCGCAGCGACCTGGAACGCTGGAACGTCGAAAAACAGGCGGATTTAAAAAGCATGTTGGTTTCTATGGCCGATCAACAGATCTTGCACTACCAGCAGTGCATGTCTGCTTGGGAAGAGGTGCTCGCCGGCATTAAAGTCGACGGCCCGAATCCCGACAATTCGAATCCTGCCGTGAAAAATTTTGTTCGATAAACGAAGGAATGTTTTTTTTTTTAATTTTCAAAGCGAGGGAGAAAAATATAAGTATGTTTCAGGAAATGTTTTAATGTTTGTACCCATTTTAAAAGTAGTCTGTCACACTCTTGTTTATTAATTTGTTATGTTCAACGATACGCGGCACGTAGCGCAAAGACAATATTAATACACTCGCACAGTGCTCCTTTCTGTGATATAATATTGATGTAATAAGAAATTTCGTTGAGTTTTCGTATTGCTTCGAAAGTTCGTATCGATATTTATAGAATATTCTAAAACAAATGTGTGATTGATTAGGAATTCCAAAATTTATCAATAGGTCTTGATAAGTTGTTATGTGTAAATTGAGACTTTGTCCTGGGAGAAAAAGATTTTTCGATCAATCATACATTATGGCTAATTTGTCAATTTAGGGTCCAAACGTATTGTACAATTTGTTTCTTTGTTGTTGCCCATTGGTTGCGCCACATAAATGTTACTCGACAATCAAATTGCATTTTTGTTGAAGCAATCTTTGTACTTATCAGAAGTTGTTTCAATAATTGTTCTGATTACATGTATAAGTACAATAAATCGACTTTAAACAATAATTTTATTCCAAATTCGCACACTTCAAATGTCAATTACGGTGATTTGTGATAATATCAACTTCGTATCACTTATATATGAAAATAATATAAAAACAACGAATGAAACTTACACATAAGACTGGAAAAAAATTGCATTTGCTTCGTATTCTTAAGACAGTTTGCATAAAATAATTTCATCATTAAATTTATAAACATTGGAGAACACGTAAATTTTTCAAATAAAATATACAAAAGGTAAAAAAATTAAAAATTAGAAACGCGACAAGGTAAAATAATCGTATCGCCGCAAAAAAGATAAATACACAGGGAAAATTTGATCGTTGGTTTCATCAACTATTTACAATAAAAAAAATTGGAAGAATTATATGCTACGCTCGAATAGCGTCGATTAACGTCTTTACAATTCTTACACTAGGTCTACGCTACAGGAGAGATCATCTTGTAGAAAAATACCAGCAACTTTTTCCTTTCCAATTCGCTGAAAGGCTCGAGTAAATTTCTATTTTCAGTCAATAATTTAATCCGCACCTTTGCATTCTATTCGTCTTCCGGGGTAATGTGAAATTCTACCAGATTATCCAAGTCGGACAAACTAATTATGGAGTCGGCTGGAATGTAAAAATAAAATACACAATTAAAAAAGAATTTACTCAAGCGAATGTTTGGGTACGTGAACTCACTCGACATAGTCATCTCGGTTTCGAGATATCGCACCGCGCGAGCGTACGGTTGCTTTATTTTTTCTCGCAGCGCCGTGACCCGTAACCTTGTCGGATTCCAAGGTACTTGGACGGATTCTTTGAACGATGCATCTTTCGAACTGATCACCGATAGCCTGGATTTGAGCTCTATCAGTGGCAGCACGTTCGTTATCCTGTACTCACTCGTTTCTATATTCCACGTGAATTCGCAACCACCCTCGTATTGCTTTCTTTCTTGTGAGCTAAAATAAACAATTTCCATGAAAAACAAACTCGACGTACACAATTTAAAAAGCACTTCGAGCTCGTGCAATATCCGAATATTTTTAAACGATTTCAACGAACCATTGTCCTTGACCGCAAATTTCACTAGCTTGAATTTTCAGCATGAGAATGCAGATAATATCGCCGCTAAGTGCGCAAATTTGAATAACTTCTATATCGTAGTCACTGCAGTACCAATATTTTTTCTTGAACCTCTTGCAAATCCAATCTGCTATGTGATGCGAGAACGTTTCAATGTCAAAACTCAGCTGGTTTATTGAAACGTATGGCATGGCCTGTGAAAATAAATCAATGAAAAATATTGAATTCAAGGACAAGCATTCCTTTTCAACATGCCATTTTTTCCGCTTTGCTGTTACTGATCATTTGCATCTGCGTGTACCCAGAACCATGAACGACCATTGGAAGCACGCATTGATAACTCACGTATCCACCAGTTTCTTCATCTAAAAATAATCCTCAGCATTAAAAACTGAACAAACATGACACAAAACTTAAAAACGAACCTTCGACTTCGGTGATGACCGATATCATTTCGTCGTCAAGTTCGATGTAGCTCCGTTTGAAATGCGCCGAGCATTTAATATTAGGGTAATGCAGCGTCGCTTTAGGAACCAACGGCGAAGTGTTCGACGCGTACTTGAAACACGTTCCCATTCGTTCGCGAAACACGTTCCCATTCGTAAGTTGATTCTGGTTCAGTGGCCTCAAAACACATTTTTCCGCTGCAAAAAAATCACCCCAAGTCAATAAAATTGTCAGTAAAATAAAGCAAATAAACCCATCACAATTCACCTGAATCCAAACACTCCCCGGGATCTTGCGCGTTCAATTCCTCGCTCTCGCTGTTATCGGAATCGAGCCTGTGCCGCCTGGCAATCACCGGGGACACCACGGGCGAGTTCATCTGATGCACGGAACAACCCATGTATTTCGGCTGGTCCCGTATGTGCTTAAAAGGAACAATATTTTCCGCATCCTCGGCTTCATCGCAGAACTCGTACTTTTTATCCGCCAGGCGTCGTTTCCTAAACGAGCTGAGCTTTTCGCAAGTGATTTCCTGAGTCTCGTCCGTGAACTCGTACGCCTTCTCCGCTTCCTGGATGAGTTTGTGCGTAGCCCGCGTTCTGGGTAGCTGACTTGCGAGGTTCGGCGGTGGAGATTGCAGACTGGTTCGTCGTCTCGAACTGAGGTGGCGAAAGGACGTGATAACCGGGGGCGACATGAGTTGCGGCGAGGAAGTCGGATTAATGGAAAGATTGTGCAGGGAGTTAATCGAAGACACGGTAACGGAAGGCGACGAGACGCTGGGTTCCGGCGAGCTCGAACGCCGAAGTTGACGGCGCGGGCTTTTCTGACTAGATTCGGAATTACGAGTTTTCAAAATGTCGGAAGGCGGCACGAGACTGGGAAGCCAAGAAGGAGGTTTCGGGTCCACCGGGAGTCGCTGAGGCGTCGAGCGCGGCGAGCACGACAAGTGCTTCACGAGGGTTATCGAGTCGTTGCCGATGTTCAGCTCCTGCGACGCGTCCTCGCAGAAATCCTGCAGGATTTCGTCCCTCACGGAGATGGCTAATCGATCTTTGTGTTCGGCGATTGTGCTTTCTATTCGGAAATTTTCGTTGGATTTGCTGGCATCGCAGACGCAGTCGCTTTGATTGCTGTTGCTCAAGATGCTCAGGGTCTCGTCGACGCAGTCGCATTCCGTGGCCGAGTCGCACTTCGGCGATGCTGTCGCCACGCTGCTTTCAGGGCTCGCGCAACTCTCCGCTGCTTTCGTTTCGTCCACCTCGAACACGTCCAGCGCGGTCACGTCGCCGAATATCGACTCTTGCTTGTCGCTGTATTTGTTGCTCCTTCTTTTCGCGTTTTCTAGGTCTACTCTGAGCACGTGCAAAAAGTTACCCGTGTTGACAACTACGTGGTTCGAGTAGTTTAGGCATACGACTGCTTGGAAGCGTGGGTACGGGGAGATTACTTCGTAGGTTGTGTGCACTGTTAGACCGTGTTGCAGGCAGTTGCATCTTACACAGCTGTCCCAGTTTGCGGCAAGCTCTGGTGAAATTTAAGCATTTTATTTGAGGAAAATGAGCAAGGAAGGATTCGTGTACCTTCTTCTTCATACGAAGCGGCAACTTTCAAGCAATCCCGGCAATTATCCGACGAGGGTACTGTCGTAATGGTTAAATAAGCTCTATCTACCCTTTGATGCTGCGAGGAAAATGACGGCGAAGAACTGGAACAATAAATTGGGTTTTTAGCACACGGATTAATCGCTTTGCTGGTTTTTAAGCGAAATTACCAGAATCCATGTATCACTAGTTTATTCCTTTCCATGGGCCATTGAGCTATGACTATATTTAATTCCCGGTAGATATTGTAGTTGCCGAAAAGAGAGACTTCCGCGACTTTTCGTGCCACCTGATTCGGGGTGAAGGCCCACCAGTGCAGCAAATATTTGTGAAGGCTGCCGAGACTTTCGCTCCCTACTTCCCAGCTGCACGTGTAAGTCAACAGGAACTGGCCGCACTGGGTCAAACCCATGATTATGTGCCTGGAAAACAATTTACAAAGTTTCGTAATTAAATTCATCTTTCGACGCGGAATGCGGCTTATCGATGCGTAATTTTTTAGACGTGTTTACCCTCCTTCCAGAGCATATTTCGGGACGACTTGTCCAAGCGGCAAACATCGCCAGGGAGGTATGCTCGTGAGAAGCCTTTCTTCCGGAGCATAATTTTGTATTGCGGTGCTGCCTCTGATCTGCAAAAATTGAATGAATAAAAATGTGTTCGTACCTTAAATGTATATTTTTACGAAACTAACATTTTTTTAAAAAAAGCTTCGAGAAAAAAAACAATGAAACTCGATTTGCGTTAAAGCGAAAAATTAAAAATATTTCGGAAATGTTTTTGGGCAAAAAAACGTGTTTAAAAAGTGTAGAAAAATTTGTCGGGATTTGTTAACGATGACAATCGCTGATTGGTTGAATATTGACTTAATTGGGGTCTGACATTGTCGGGAACTGTCAATCTCAATGATCAATGTCACCGATCGTCAGGTTAACCTTTCTTACCTCTCGGGTGATTAATTTCTGTAAGAAGTATCTCTGATTTCGGAGACACGTCGAGTCCGACTTCTGGCCCACTGTTACGTAGTATTGTGACTTTTCCGAGGAAATATCTGAAAAACACTCATTGTAGCAATCTGAGGTAGTGTCGGAAGATGACGCGTCCGCCATTTTTAAATAACTCGTGAATCTCATGCGAATCTCGAGCTTTGCGCCGTGACCTTTGATCGCGAGTGCTAAATTCAGATCAGCAATTTATTACCTGATACGGAAAAAATGTTGAATGATTCGGAAATAACATTATTGAAATTGAGCATTTTATCGAGGAAGAAATAGTAGGCAGTAAATAGTCAATTTGTGCATTTCCAGTGTCTATTTTGACTAGCTCGGTGGGAAGAAGATATTCAAATTTTTTGACCGCCAATTCAGTCGTGTTTCGACATTTTTTTCATCGATTGCTCAAGTTGGAAAAATATATTGAGCGCCATGGACGACTCATTATGTTAGTTGAATAATATTTAACTTATAATGCCGTTTTTTATGTTGATTACTACTTTTTGTTAATTAGTACGACGTAAAACTTCCCGTGTATCGAGGTTATCCAGATTTTCCGGAACATCACTGCGTTCGAGAAGATTTGACAGTTCGACGTCGCTTGGGTTCGGTATTCGACCCAGCTTCGCTTTTCGCATTGCAAAATCTGGTTTCAAAGTAATAAAATTGTCGGATTTAATTTCTTTTCACCTCAAAAATGAATAAAATGATTGCTTCAAGATCCCAAGATACCAAAATACTTACGTACTGTCGCCACGAAATCCTTACAAAAACGAAAAAGTCGACAACATTTTGAAAGAAGTTATGGAAAACACACTGGAAAACATAACATACCATCCCGTAGTGTGCAAAAAAATCAGCCAAGACATGTCGGCCGAAGTGCGCTCCCGAATTTACAAAAAGGATTTCGATCGGTGAAAAACTGAGGAATTTGTTCTTCCACGTTCCGAATCTCATTTTTTATTTTCAAACAGGCTTCGAAAATAACGATGTCACAATCTTTTTTTATATAAAAATTATCCAAGAAATGTTGTTACTTTCCATTGATATTATTTAAACTTCGTATGGCTTTGAACTATTATCAAAGGTTTGAATAAATATAATTTTTTTAAATAAAAAAAGTGGGTTATTTTCGTCCAAAGCCTGTTTCGAAACAAAAAATGAGTAAATAAAAACGCATGAAACTGAAAAACTCTGTTTCCGCAGGTACAAATTCATAATAACGATAATAATAATGCAAAAAACGGATCAAGGCGCATGCATAAACGTCGGTCATTTGTGGGATTCCGAAAGGGACACGTACTCGACTCACGTGTTTCAAAATTCGTCTCTGTACGCAATCGGCACTGTACACGCGATCTATTACGAATGAATCGAACACGCGATCTCAATAAAAAACCAACATCATTGAAATGAGACATTGAAAACCTCGAATAACATAAATAAATTTAAAAAATGCAAGAAATAAATACAAGTATCGTATAAAGTTGAATTCGACATCGAAACGACAAAGAAAATGCCTCAATTGTTTCAGTCGTTTATTGAAAAAATCCTCACGCCTTATTATATACGGTGATTGAACAAGCTGCTCGAGGTACGTAAATTTTTTCTTTATTTTATTGTTATTAAATAATATAGTGTTTATATTTATATACATATATATATGTATATAACAGCGACAAGTACAATGTATTGTTATAATCATAATCGAAGACCTTACAGAGTAATAATGAAATAAAAGCGGCGAATTCAGTGGTAATTCGTATTCGCAATCGTAACAATCGTATCATTCGTAGCTTTAATCCATCGTTCGTTTTATAATTCTTATAGATACAGAGATACAGAAAAATAATACCGCGCGACCGCGGTGGATTGTTTTCTTTCGTTTCTTTTTCATTTTTGAGTATCTGAAAGGAGGAGGCACGAGGCTCAAAGAAAAAACGCAAAAAATGATAAACAAGTTCGAACGAAAAATTTCGTTTCGTAGCGGTCAGCAGTGGTTTTAGCGAGCTCGATTTGTTTTCTAATAAAAACGGTACTAATAATTGCATATTTGCGAATCTACGGCCCGATCGACTTACAGTACTGGAGGTTTTTTTTTATAGTCGCATCGACGTTTAATTATACTTCACACTTGGTCCATTTTCGACGCAATCGATTATTTACATGTTCATTTCGGGGTAAACATTTATTCCCGCGAATAACCGTACCAGCTTGAAATCGAATAAAGTTGTTTTTTAAGGTAGAACTTTTACGGCAATCAGTATTCAACGGAAAAATGATGATGACTTTTATTTGTCCTGGAAAAAAATTACTGAGCACAAATTCTTCCTTAGAATTTCGTATTTTTCAACCACTCATTTTATTCGTTTTTAGGTTTGAAACAATTCTTCTATTAAAAATGTTGGAAATAGTAAATAATCTGTGGATAAAAAAAATCTGTAAACTATGTCTTTCGTAGATAATTTTTGCTGGGTAATTTATTCGCAGAACAAATGAGATTAATTTTAGTAGATACCATTAAAATATAGTTGAAAACATAGTTAATAATATTGAAATAATTGTTCCTGTAGAAGACTGATTTTCGTGTAAGTGCGACTGTACAGGGTCTTTTATTGCTCTTTTACATCGTTACGACGAAACGAAATAAATTGGTGAAAAAAAAAAGTGTCCAAAAACGGAGTCAGTGATTTTTATTTTGTGCCAACATTCCACCGCGTCGTGATCGGTATGGAAATATCGAATCTTTTTACATTTCTTTTTTTCATAATCTCTTTCCCCGCGCTTCCTGTATGTGACACATTTACAATAATAACAGTACCTTACTCGTCGACAATCGTTACATCGCTTTCGATATATGTGTATATTTATATATAACACGAAAAAGATCACGCGTTTGGCTCGCTCTCGTTTTGTTCTCCCCCTTTTTCAACTCTTTGACGTTTTTATCACAAAGTTTTAAATGCATTATGTAACTATCGTCATACGCGACGCATGATACGAATTTTCTTCTCCACTTTTTCCCGCATTCCACCTTTAAATGAATTTAAAATTATGTATAAAATGTATCATCGTAAAAATATTGCAAAGCAATGTAACGCTAACTTAAAAGTTATTCGCGAATTCAACGTTTTATGATTTTTCTTAGCGTAAGAGATTAAGCACTTTTGTTGGAAAATCATTATCTTTACATTATATTGAACACATCGTCGAGGTTAATACTGAGTTTTGAGAAAAAACGTAGGTGAGAAAAACAATCTTCCAGCAATTTTCCGTCACAAATTTAACGCAATAAAAGACTTATACTTTCTATTGTTCGGTAAGCATATGTTGAGTTTTGTTTAATTATTTCCAATCTTCACTTTCTTCAGCAAAGCGTGTTCATTCCAAATTCTTCCCCTGAAAATGCCCGAAAATGTGAGATTCATTTTCAGTCGTTTTCGAGGAACAAAATCCTTTTCGAAAATCAATTTGCAGGGCGCTGAACGACGTGAAGTTTTTTGTTGTTGAAAAATTGTGGAATTTCCAAGTTTCCCGAAATTTCGATGAACTATATGTTTCGATACTTGCGTCGTTATGAAGAGTCTAGTAGAAATACTTCGCGCGAACGAAGCGCACAGCGAACTCGTCCGAATTATAAAACAAAAGTAGACTGATAGGATTCGAGAATAAAGTTGGTAAATTTTGTTGGTGTTTCTCGTCTAACTTTGTTGTTGGATTTTAATGTCATTTGCCGTAAGCACTTTGCAAGTCACTTTCCTCGTAATAAATTTGAATCCAGCCGAGATCGCTGCTTTGAAAGCCAAAAAAAAATCGATCCCTCCCAAAATCTTGCATTCGACTGAAAAAATTACATTTCGGTACTTCCAAATGGATGAGAAAAGTTTCGAAAATCCTTCGTCGGGTCACTTTTAGCGGAGTGCTTTTCCTACCAATTCGAAAATAACATTGACAGTGAAGTCGCATTACGAAAGATAGTGGTTTGTTTGAAGATCTCCATAGTTTCTCGTGGCACATTATTATATATTATTTTTAGGGTAAAACATTCGCGTATGATTGTGCAACGATGTTGAAAAAAAATTCCTAGAAATATGTACATCGCGAGAACTTTTATTCGCCAAAAATGTCGTCGCCGCCGAAAGATTGATTCGAAAAAAAGCCAATTGCACAATCATACACAAATTTCTTCGTCCCGAATTCTATTTTCCCACTGCGAAAGTTTCTTTGAAAACTTCTAATGATTGCTGAAAAAAAAACAAAGTAAAACACGTTTCACGATTCTCGAAAAATATCTCCATTTCCGCGAGAAAAAAAAGGTCGAATGGCTTCGGCAAAGTGCTTTTTGTTCGCTTCGAAACTTTCACGAATCCCCGATAAGAAAGAAACGTTTGTGAGCCAATTATTGAAGATTTTCAAAGAAATAATTCCACGCGGACATTCAAATTCACTCGTTCGACAAACTCAGTTCACATTTTAAAATAGCTACGATTCCATAATCCATTTTTCTTTTCATTACACGTACCCGTTATAATAAAATACACATTCACGACGTTACAGTAATAAGTCTTAGAATCCTTAAACGACTTTTTGTGTAATGTGCGTGGTACCTATATATTTCGCTCTACCACTTGTTCCGTGTGACGGTTCGATATATACAACTGCAGAAAAATTGATCAAGAGTTCTGATATATTCGAGGGTACCGTATTCTTCATCGCGAGCTTATAAAAAATTTCGCCGTGTTTCGAAGATGTCTCGCCTAAGTCTCGATCGCGCTCAAAAGCGCTCATTGGGAAAAGGGTTGGGGGGGGAGGGGGGGGGAGGGGGAGGAAAGGGGGGTCGCAAAGTTTCGCTCGTTACACGTGGACCGAGACGAGGTAATGAGCAATGCAAACACTTTCCAAGTTCCCCCTAAGCTAACGTAATCTTTAAGATTATTTTTTACAAGTACGTAACAAGAGTTTCTTTCATCTGTTTCTGTATTTTTTTCTGTTTTCATATTTACAAATTCGTTTGCGATTAACACACTCTTGAAGCGTCGAAGAAACTTTTCACGTGTCCGTCGAGTACTCTAATATTTACACGTTCACGGATGGAACGAGCGCGCGCGTTCGTTACGCCGAGTCAATAAAATGTTAAGGCATTGTTGCTCGCACCGCTCCAGCGAGCATTACTTTATATTTTCTGTTCATTGGCAGTTACGATGTAAATTTGCAGCGGCAGCAGCAGCAGCAGCAGCAGCGTCGGCTCGTGCGTGCGAGCGACGAGAGAGCCGTGATTTCTAGGGTGATTCTTACGACCGAAGTCGCGAGTCGAACTTCCTGAGTGTGATGAGCGTGAATTTTGGGGCCGAACGGTACTTTGCGCTCGACTGGGAACCGCGGCCCCAAGTGTCATACGGGCTCCTCTCGGTTGAAGTTGATATTCTGTGAGGCGCAAAAGTCGCGCGTGAACGGGATGCAGTTGAAGAGCTTGCACACCTCGCATTCGTAAACAGGCGCGCTGTAAAAGAGCGCGAGGAGGAGGACGAATAGGCCCACGATCAGCACGAAGGAGACCCAGATGAGGAAGATTTTGCGCCGCTTGTCGTACTCGCCGAACGAGATGAAGGGCATCAGCGCGTACGCCGCGAGGAAGCCGAAGATGAAGCCGAAAAGATGGGCGTAATTGTCGACCCAGGGCAGGATGCCGACGAGCAGCAAAATTCCCAGGATCGACATGAGCTTCACTAGGGCGCGTCGCGGGTATTTCAGCATGGGCCAACAATGTAGCACCTCGACGATCAATGTGGCGAGTAACGCGAAATGGGCTCCTGCTGGTCCGACCTGCAACATTTGGATTGAAGATTTTATTTTATAAAAATGGTGACGGGGAAGGATTAAGGGGAAAAAATTCTCTAGAATTAATATTGTAGAGAATTTTGTTGTAATTTGATTCAGACTCTTGAAGAAGGCCGAAAGCTCGAGGAAAAAAAGGAGGTGAATCTTTTCATTGCTCCGAGTGATCGTAAAATACGGAATTTTACAAAAGCGTATGGGTGGAAGTAAAAAATTTTGATGCGTTCATGTCACTGATTTACGCAACAAAAAATACTTCCCTAGTTGAAAATCATGGAAATTATGTACGGAAATGATAAATTTTATGAGTGGAATGAAATGCGATGATGCGAGCGAATGGAAAAATAATAACATTAATGCATAAATAATGAAGAGTTGAAGGAGTAAATTGAATGAAAATAGATCAGAGGACCAATAAAAATCAATATCTTTTTTATTCAGACTCTTGAAGACTGAAATCTCGAGAAAAGAGTTTTTAAATAAATAATATAAAAGACGGTGAATTTTTTTATCGAAAAATTACGAAACCTAACAAGAAAACGAAGTGTCGCCTTTCACACATCGAATCTGATTAGTATTATTATCGACTTTTCAATGCATTACAATCAAATATGAATGTAAGCGACTTTCCATTAAAATGGTTTATTTTATCTCAACTATAATATTGGATATTGAACAATAATTGGATAATTAACTCGTTTTTCAATTAAATTCTGTAATTATGGGCCAGTAATTAATGAGCACTCGAAACCAAATATTCAATATCATTACTGAAATCAAATGGATTTACCAGCGCGTCAGTCTTTTCTTCTACGAATCATTCAAAATGTAATGATTTCACACATTCACAAAATTTCCTCTTCAAACAAACAAAGCTAACTCAAAATGCAAAGTTCTAACGAACATTTCGTTTTCGCAAGGAAAGACAATAAAAAGTACCTCAGCTCTGTAAGGAATGAAAATGGCGCTAGCTAAATTTCCAGCTAAAGCGCCGATGAAGTAGATTAACGCGATGCGCAACGAGCCCGTGAGTTTTTCCAAATCCCTCATGAGAAAATACTGGACCAATAACGTAACGATGAGATGCAGTATTCTGTAAAAATAATCGGCTCCATTGTTATTCATACTCATCGGGAAAAAATGCCGGCATCAAAAGAATTCCCATGAAAGAACTGACCCCGCGTGAAGGAATATCGTCGTGAACAATCTGTAAAATTGATCCGGCCATTCAGGGTGTAAAAAAGGCATCATTCCGCACACGTCGTGCAGGCACTCGACCTGAGAACAGAGGGATGCTTCCTCGTGAAAGTAGCCGTGAACAAAGTCGCAGTATTCCCTCGTCGTGATTCTGCACATGCCGTGAATGCCTATGCAGCACGGATGCCCGATCACCTCGCAAACCATGTGCTCGGCCATTTTATCCTTGTAGCGCCCGATTGGAAAATTCCCGTTCCCGTGAAGACCGCTATCCCGGCTTCTGCAATTTTCAGAATGCATTTTTCCGAAATACGAAACACGACGTTATTTTTTCGCACCGAAAGCGCTGGCTGAAGGGATTGATCTTGCGACAAATGGGCCATTTGGTGATATCGTCCGGCCACTCGTACGGGGCAACGCTCGCCGGGGCGTCGCAAAATTTTGGGTCCAATCCGCAGACCGAGCCGCTTATTCGACCCCCGGGCCCGCTGTCTCCCGGTCCCCATTTCTTCCACGTCGATATTGTATTCTGGAACGCGGAAAATCGTATTTAACGTTCGAGAACATTCGAGCAATTTTTATGTAAATGGAAGAACGTAAAAGTTTTTAAACATCGATCGAATCCAAAATTTACCGTCACGGTCGATCTCAATCCCCGGATCAGTTGGTTTGCAAGGAGAAATTGTTATTTTATTATTAACCGTACTTACGGAGCTCGTTTTTTTCTTGTTATTAATTTTCTTGGTAAAAAGTACTCACTGAGCAGTCAGCTTTGCTCGATTGAACGCAGCCGGAATCGTCGTTTCTAATGCAACACGCGGTGTCCCTTTCCCTTTCCCGCCAGACGTCGATTTCTTTGAGGATTTTGATGTCTCGCCGCATGCAGGGGGCAAATTTCGCCCCCAGGTGAATGAGGTCCGCGGCTCTGGGGCCGATCCAAAAATTCGCCGGTTCCTGGTAGTCGACTTGTTGCAGAGACAAACTCGTTACGAGCACCTTGAAATGCGAAATTGATTGGTTGATTGTTGCGTTAATTACGAGGATGATTTATTAATAAATTAAGAGCGTAAAGCTTTGATGGAAGTGCATCGAAAATATTGTTTTTTTTTTTTTTACCGATCCCGATCTGTGGTGCAGGCTGAATCCGATCGGGCCGAAGCCGTAACAAGCCAGGGAGATGATCAAGATCAATATTTGCACCGTCGTTATCCAGTACGTGAAATAAGGTCTATGATCTTCGATGTCGTCCAATTGTTTCCTCACGTCCGGTTTTTGAGCCACGCTTTTTCGAAATGATCGCCTGGAAACGCAAAAATTGCAATCTTCGTTTTATATTTTTGATGAAAAACGATAGGAAAAGCTCTCGAGTTTTCGAGAAGTCTTTTTTCGGTTTTTTTCGGTTTTCGATGAAAAATCTGTCCGGCAACGGAATTGACATTTTTTTAATTAATAGATTTTCAGCGTATTAACGTTCTTTTTTTAAAAAGCTTTTCTACTTTGCAGCCACTGACATTTCAGAAAATGTCAATAGAGTTGCTGGAGAAGCTTCGATAATTTTCACTTTATTTCGTCGACCTGATTTTTCTCGCACGAGTTAGCGATATTTGCGGCTTTGTTAAGGTGTCCTTTTCATCCACAGGAGAGTTTCTTCTCCAATTCCGTAGATACGTGCCCTTTGCATTGTTACGAAAACGCCCTGTTATACTTTGAATGGATTAGCATTCGTAAAAAATGTTTTTTTCAAAGAAAAATGTCACTTCAAGTTGCGAGAGTGAAGTGAAAAATATATTTATAATGCAACATAATTAATTTCATTTAGTATGCCAGCATAATTTATTAAACAATATTTTCTTCTTCACGAAAAAAATACGCGAGTGAAAAAATTATACTTAAGGTGGATCGATACTTTAATGCAAGGGCGAATTGAAAAAAATATTTATAATGCAACATAATTAATTACATTTAATATGTGAGTATAATTTATTCAACAATATCTTCTTCTTCATGAAAAAAA
>JABFQM010000153.1:0-49413 GCA_022816865.1 Zelostemma sp. ZL-2020 | reverse complement strand
AATCACGTGTAATTGCTCATGAAACGCCCTTGGTGAAATACTCCTCCCCTCTCCCCCCCCCCCCTCCCAGTATCGTGTTTAAAGGTTGAAGTTGGAATTCACTCCATGAATTCTTCCTACCATTTGTTCTATCTTCTTTAACGTTTTCAACTCTGCGCAAAAAAGCAAAACAAGTCTGAAAAGTTATTCGAGCCAGACTACGTGGTACGGACTGATACGACACGCACTCTAAATTTTGCAAGTAATCTATTGAAATTTAATGTAATGTCGCAGCGTAATACAATTTTGATCTTTTGTTTTTTCGAAAAGTAATTATTCACTGCGCGCGTATTGGAATTTAAAGTCGTTGTATCATCAGCGTTGTTTGAAGACAAGTCATTTGTGAATCCGACAGGCAATAACAGGCTCCCCCATAACTCTATGTTTAACTACGAATTGCGTTTCATGACGGTGTATGGTACAGGGCAAATATACAGACAATTTCAAGTCGAGTTGCACAATTCTGATTCAAGGAACAAGGAACCGTTTGGGATAACCGTCATTATTTGTGTACACGTGAACGCATAGTTGTTGGTTAAATACAAATAACCAACATGAGTGACGGTGCCCCCTATTATTCGGATAATTAATTGCTCTAGTCACCGCAGCCTTGAATAGCTTAAAGCGAACATCTCCGTGCCCCCTACGTTGCGTGAGCATAATTAAGCTTCAACCTTTTCAATACTCACCATTTTGTTATTGATCTCGTGAAAGTGAATTTCGCATACTTTGTCCACGACGTCTTCACTTTGAAACGTGACAAAACCGAAACCTGAAACAAACAAAATGAATTTATAAATACATTTCCAGTACGAAGATTCCCTGCAAATCTCATGAGCTTTGGTGTAATCAAACGCAACTTGATCAAGGATCATTGAAAACTTTTGTCATTTCGGCAGTTTTAATTTCGGTCTTTTACTTTCTTTGGCTTTCTCTACAGATCGTGATTCCGAGCCTGAATTATACTGTGCACAGAAGTTATGAATTCGCGTGCGATGTCGCTCAAGATACCACCGAGTTACTGCTTCCTGGCTGAAGCAGCTTGGATTTATAGCGCGGTAGGCGACTCGAAATTAAGCGCAACTGATGGTTACTCAGTAAATGCATCGAAGAGCTTCGCATCTTTAAAATACTTGTACAACTACGAAAAGGGGCTGTAATTGTAACTGAATTATTCCAGAACTGTGGTTTCGCGTAACTGAAAACCACGAAACTCGTTAGTAATCTCATATTTCAGGACAATTTGAAGGACTCGAAGTAACGGTTTTATCGTATTTTTTAGACGACAAGTGCTTTTAGGATATTGATATTGCATGAAAAATTGGGTTAATCTCGCTGCGGGAACTATTGATATGGTATCGAAGCCCATACAATAAATGAAGCAGAAATACGCGATAGGATAAAAGCTCTGTAAATACCTGTATTTAGTTTCATTCTCTGCCTATCAGCAACAAAGCCGCTTGTTGCAGTTCAGAGAAAATCGATCATTCGTATTCGCAGGGATAAAAATTTGAATTTTAATGACCGGGCCGGAGGATTATATAAATAATGTAGATTTGTCGATGATAAATAGTCGTGGCTACGCATTCAGAACAAATTCTGTTCTATACATTTTTTCGCAGTATGAAAAAAAGATTCAATGTTTCTCACAGAAAAAAACGCGCGAGAAACGTTCATCGTTCACTTCTTTTTTGTCTATTAGCGAGCGTCAATTTTCAAAATTACTCCTGAAAACGATACCTACCTGTAATTCCCTTATTCCTGACTACCTCCGTCGCTTTCACATAAGGAAGCTCTAGCGATCTTGTTATAAATTTGACATGACGTCCATTTGAGAGAGGATGGGGCTACTTCATTTATGTAATTTATAGTGCTGTAACAGTCAGCTACATCTATAGTATCACACCCTCAAATAAGGAGTCTGCTCTAAAACCGAAGTAACATTAAACTAGTTACCAACGTGGTCTATTGAACACGCAGACGCGTTTCTAGGCTTACTGAGTTCTGCTTGAATATTCATGAGATCGATAAAATTCATCAATTCTATCTTATCAACCATCCACTATTGAATGGTTAATTTAGCTTCGTTGTGAATTAATAAATATGTATTTTTACTCGACACAAAGTATTGAATACTGCTATTGTCACAAGCAGAGACTATTAATGAAATCTAATGGAATTCCGAGCATTCTAATATGAGATGAAACCAATAAAACCGATATTAGGTTTTCTATCCGAACGAGACGAGAACCGTTTTGTCTCCATCATGAAAATTCACAGAGTACGAGAGCTTCGAAAAGACGATTCCTTGAATCGTTGCAATAAATTTGATGCCCTTCCTTGAATTTTCATAAGGGAATTTAGTTTGTCATTCGATATCACCGGTCCTCGAGCAGAAAGTGCTAGTTTCACCTTGAATTTACATTGCAGTTGGCGATCTTCATTTCATTCCTTCATTTTAGATAAAAAATACCGCAATCTCTGCGGTAAACGAATTCTTGATATTAAAAGCGACACATGCGAAAGTGTCTGTAAAGTAAAAAAGGGACGAGACCGTAAAAAATGAGATTGGAAAAATCGTGAAATGTTGCTGTGACGGTGAATTGGGAAAATTCTTCGGGTCTTAATAATGATATAGCAAAGTATACTTTTACTATCCGGAATGAAATATTTTTGACAAAGTTGAATTCGAGTGCAGCAGGAAATGAAGACATTGCTCAATTTTTTTTGCGCTGCGGTGCCAGTTTTGATTTTTTGCTTTAATCTTTTACGTCTCTCTTTCGTTTTTGCATGTCTCTCGACATTTTTCTTTTCACTCCTACCCTCTTATGTACCCACTCTTCGGTATAATGCGACCCCGCAATTGTATGAGCGGGCATGTTAACGCTTAAAAGCTATACAGTGGATGAGCGCGTTTCTGAAACCCATCCAGCATTGAGTCTGGTAAAAGGTTCTTTTCAAAGAACGCGTTACATGAAAATTTAAAACTCGTAAATGATTTCAGTTCCGTTCTTTGTCTCAGAACAGGAAATACTTTTATTGACGAGTCGTTAATCGAAAGTAAGTTATCAAGTGAAATTCAACCTTCCAGAAACTCTAAAACAACATGTAAATCTTGAATAAAGAATAACTCTGAATTGAAGAAATTAATGCAATCTATCATCGTTTCAATAATAATTATTTTAATTGACGTATCGATTCGAGGATTTTTATTGAATAGAAGAAAAAGCGAGCGAGCGCTTACATGATAGTTTCAAGTTCCGTTCAGCTTGATAATAGCGCCGGATTACCGGCAAAACTGAGTCAGCGCTGGTCGCTTCCACGAGATAATGCGGGAAAAGCTCGGCTTACCCTTCCCCAGTAATTCCTCGTTAGATATCGCCTCCGTAACGTTGTTCTAGCGTGAGCATAAACGTTACTCTTCTAGGCCAAGTCCGGAACGAATAGCAGAATTTTAATTTACCACCCGTAGGGAAAGAACAGTCGGACTCGAATTTTCGCAGCGTTTGGAAAGGCGCACTTTCAGCGGAAAATTCATGACAACTCTTCTCTGTCCTCGATTGCACTGGACGAAGCGAAATTACGAAATGCAATCAAAATAAAGTTGAAAAAAGTTTTTTTCAAATGAAATAATTCGTGGCCATGCCCACGTCATGTACATCCCTCATACTGCGCTTTGTGCTTTTTAACAGCACTATTTCAGACTGACACAATGGGATTCGTTGGAAGCATCGAATTCATTAAAATTTTATCTTACCGCAAACGCGGTTACGAGATGAAATACATTTCATCAGCGTAGTTTTTAATAAAAAAAGGAGTCCAAGAGTCGAAAAATGGTAGAGCGAGAGAACTCGGACACGAATTTACATTAATGTTGTAGTAGGGAAAGTAATTCGAAATAAGATGGCAACGTGCATGTTGACGTTCAACCAGATTAAGTTTAAAGTCGCCTCGTAAACCGTCAGTAGCGATAGTTATTGCTGGTCAGCCCAGTACTGGTCTGTCCACCGAAGAAAGTTAGTGGCCAATAAATGTCCTATTGCGTTACTACTGGTCGTTGAGCCAAGATACCGGGTTTCGGTGTCGCTTCTTTAGTCCCCATCTGCCCCGCTCCTATAATCGATTAATACGTTATCACACACAGTCCATGTCCTCGTCCAACCTTTATGGGATTGAAACCTTGGCTGCTTTCCCTATCAATCGATTGACAATGCTTTACAAATCCGACCACGTTTGAGGACGAATCTAAATGTAAATGATGCAACATTTCTGCATAGACTGCCAAGTTTATCCATTCGAATCAGTCTATTGTTTAGTAATTAAAATTTATCATTACTGCGAATTTTCGAGAGATTTAAATTAATTTCGAAAGTTTAACCGGATGAAAAGTAACCCCAATGCAGTCAAGAGGAAGATTTGCATTCCTAGTGAAAATTTCAAACGGCAAATGAACAGAAGTGAAATAACATTCAGTAGATATTCTCGCCACGTTGATCTTATCTGAGGTAGTAAGGGTCATAAATTTGGATTGGTTATAACGAGCATCGTGATTTACAAATATCCCACAACGCATGGAATTAACGTTGGGTTTCTGTATTTATATGCTGCATATCAGAGGTGCTGCAGATTATAAATCTCGAGTCACCAAAAGTAAAACTTTGTTCGCGTTGATTTATTACGGGATAAATAAACAGCGTAGGAGTAATTACTTTTCCACAAAAAAATTAATCTTAAACTTGGTCGTTAGATGCCAAAGAACAGACCGATTGCGGTGCAATATCAGTTACAAACTTTGTGAAATCTGCGCCGCGCACGTATGATCATGGTTGCTACATAGAACGCGCGGTCCGAGTTGAGTAGTACATATCAACTTGTTGATTTACTGCGGTAACCGCAGCCTTGCGGTTCGAGGTGTCCGCTCCTACGAGCCCATCACTACTTAATGGCAACCCTAAAACTCGTACGCTAACTCGTATTCGCTAGCAAACCGCTTCTTGAGTCGGAGCATCGCCGCAGTTGAATTTTTTCCACGTGTTTCTCATATCCATTAATGAAAAGCGACAACGCTTCTCAGAGATCGACTTTCAACAGAATTATTACGAAAAGCTTTGGACGCAATCATTAAAAAGATATGATTCCGGCTTCCGAGTGATTGTAGAGATCAGAAACTTTTTGAAATAAACTTCGTCATTCGAAACGGTCTCGCGCGGCTCAGCTGAGAAAAGTTTCTCATCGTTGATAAAAAGAATTATTATACGAACGAGTTGGATTCTGAGAAGAAAAAGCTTTTATTCAAATTTTATAATTCGCTTTATTTCACTGAACGCTTATTGAGCGACTCTCGAGTTTCGCGCATTTATACTCGACTTTCATGGATTACTGGTCACTGCCGGGTTGTTAATTCGAATTGTCTGTAACGAAAATGGTAAAAATAGAGCTTGCTGGATAATACGAGTTTGGCCCAGTTGCGATTGATGCACGTACTAACAGACTACAGCATCCTTCGATGGAAGTGTCTCGACTAACAAGAAACACCCATTTTTCTACAAGTTAAGTCAACTTTATATTCGTTCAAACATTTTTGTTACTTTAACTGGAACGCCAAAAATCAAAATACAAGCATTTGTTGTTTCAACGTGGAGAAGAATTTCAGGTAGAAGGTCGCGGTCAAATTTCGTTTGTTCATTCAGCAGACGAATGCTACCGTGAAGCGTACACATAAATATTTTCCCCTAAAGTCTTCCAAGATATGCACAACTGCAAACTGCACTTTAGTCGCATCTCGAGTTTCGTTTAGTATGCGTCTCCCGTTTCTGTCGCTTTAGAATTCTCTTCTCTTCCTTGACATCACCTTCTTCTCTTACTCTCCTCTTTCTTTTCTTCCTCAATTTTTCGTTCTTCACCCAAGTCTTTTTTCCTACATCGCGGCAGCACGCTGCTGCTTCGAAGAGATTATACGAACGAACCAAATTAAGGCACTTAAAGCGTCGAGCAGCGCAGAATGTCCGAATGCACCGAGAGATTATGCGATGCTGTGCTTGCAGGCTGCGTGTTTTATGAACGTAACCATCTGGCACTGAAACTCACACCCTCGCTTTTCCGTATTCGAGGGAGAAGGGAGAGAAGCGGAAAAGTCATACCGCGATGTTATGCAATCTTCAGTTACTAGCTGCAACGGTCTTACTATAGCAAATTCGTTGAAATGATTATTTGCATAAGTCATTGCGAGGAAATTTTCTTCCTCGGCGAAATAACACTCAATTGGAGATACAATTTTCTCGAATACGAAAAAGGAAGTAAATTAATGAACGACAGAGTTTCATCGACACACTACATCATGAATCGCGTTCACGCGGCGCACCTACTTACGAGCTGTAGAATCGTAAATTTTTCAACATCCCGTCTTGACGTGACAAGGTTCTAGCGTGTGATGTTTGTGCTTTGAAACGGCGTCCTATTACAAACGAGAATTAATTTGATCCCCCTTCTCGCACGATGGCTGCTCTCCCTCGCGCTTCTCTTCTTCTCATCTCTCTTCATCCTGACGCTACTTCTGTTTCCCAAAGAAGATTAGTTGCCGGTGGTAACAGAACGAATTCGCGGTCGAATGTCCGTGACTGGGATATATTCGGCGCAACAAGACAATGAATCGCAATCGTATCTGCTCTTGAACTTATGGCCACGTTGTTTCCAGAGAAAGAGCCGCTTCTTCTTTCTTCGCTGGAAATCGCGTGCCATTACTGGCTGGGAATAGCGCCATAAGGAATAATTGAACGAAACTACCTCTCTATTAAAGGTGGCTATCATTCCTGCGAGCTTGATCCGAACATTACCGTACTCGGCTCTCTCATTTGGGGAATGAATCCATTCCAAAGCCTCTCATATCATCTGGAAGTGGTTCATGTATCGTATTTGTTATAGCTTCGCCGCTTGGTATGTACACTGGCTGTAGCCCGAAATTGGCACGATTTATTACCGCTGAACAAAGTGGCCGCTCGAATTTACCAAAACTGCGCAACGGTCAATTCATTTCCACAGAGGCACGAGACGAACGCACGATGAAATACCCCCACTCAAAATAAAGCCGAAAGGGATCGCAGGATGTTCGTTTTTATCGGTAACGACGAAATTGTTTCCCAACCGATTCGACTCAATTGATTGAGATACTTTGGGGTCGGGGAATTCGTGAGTTTGCGAGATCAAGATTCTCATTTTGCATAATACCCTTCAGCGGAATTTCATTCTGAAGGTTTTCGACTTGGCATTGGCAGCGAAAATAGGTTAATTGAAATATCTATAGGATGCAAATTCAGTGGATCTAAACTATTTAATTTCCGATTTCAGGCACTGAAATTCAAGATTTAATCGAAATTCAGTTCACGGATGAAACGAGAACAGAAGAGAAATTCGGTGGAAATGTGGTGGAAAAAGTTTGAAAATCAATAGCGGCACTTGGAAAAATCGTTTTCGGATGAATCCTGTTGAAATTCATGTAACCATTCCAATTATCATTCAGTTGACTTTCGAAAACTCTTCGAATCCTTCCCACTCAATTAATCGCCGTGCAATTCCGCGACCGGAATGGCTTTCACAGTCGAAATCACAGCGTAATGTAAAAAAAGGTCTTTCCACAATCTCTTTTTATCTTGCAATGGCCGACGAAACAGAAGAACCAATTCTCATTATTAACAACCAAAGAAAATTGGTGAAGTTTTCGCCATCCACGATAATTCGAAACTCAACGATGGTCACTATTTAAAATTTGTATCGTCGAAGAAAGTGCGGAAACAGCGACAAAGTTTCGACAATGGTGCAGAATCGGATAAAGACGGGGAGCAAACGAATGCAGAAATTAAGAAGCACTGACGGTACAGACATAAATGGAGAAAAAAAGCTCTTCATTTTGCCGAAATACAGAAATAGACGAATGTCGACGGGGAATTACGGCGCCGTCGCAAAGAAGGAAGAATGAATTTTCCTCCATGTCTTCCCCTATTGTAGTGCGTTGATTATGAGCAATAATGAGTCCTCCTTAATCAAGGGCGGGCTGCCTTAGTCGAGTCTTGAGAATTCCTCGATTCGCAGATCCGCTAAAATAATGAGTCTCGCAATCAGCGCTCCCGTAGAAATGTTTGCGCTGCAATTATACCGACGCGCAAATCTGCCGGCTGGTACATGCGGGCATGCAAGACTGAGCAAGATGTTTGTACGAACTTTACCACCGCTGTCGTGCGTTACTCGAAAAGCACGAATTCGGTGACTATTCGATTTCCGGTCCCTGTTTTTACGAGCTTTATTCACCCTTTCATTCGTGTTTTCCATTCATAATTTTTATACGGATTTTACACACGACAAACGTCGATAACGCATCGAAAGTGTGAAAACTTTTGAATCCTCAATTTGCATGTGAAAAGTTAGCTAATGGAATTTTCTAGAAATAATGCGCGGTATTTGTAAACCGTTTATTTCGATCTTGGTTGAAGAAAAAAGTTTGAGTGCTTTGATTGTTAAAAAGTTATCTCATTCGAATGAAAAGTTGTTCTAGTTTTTTACTGGTGCTCAAATGGATTTACGTACTTAATAACAAAGTTTATAATGGAAAACCATTATTCAGTTCCTTTCCTTATTGCAATAATAGAAAGATTCATTTTGAAAATCTAAGACAGAAAAGCCTCTGAGAAAATAAAAGCAAAGAGTCCAACACCTTGCACGATGATCTTCTTATCGAATCTCACAATAATTGTTTCCTAAGTTTCGATCTATTTTTCCACGTACAAAGATTTGTTGCATTAAAGAGAAGACAAAATGTGGAAAAGTCGGCGAAACATTTTTGTGCCAGATTTATAAGATCGTAAAACCTATTCGAAAGTCTCTCGGCAGACAATCTTTCTCTTCTATTTTCTTTTCTTTTGTTTTTTCTTGTTCTGCTTGAAGAGAAGAAAAAAGTCGTGTATTACTCCGGTCATATCTTCGCGTATCGAGACGCGGCGAAGTTTTATTATGAAACAATAAAATATGTGTAGAAGCTGCCCCCACGAGCGTATATGTTTGGCGGTAGGGAGTCTTTGGACGTTTTTGATTTACTGTCAAAGTTTTACCGTATCGAAGCAAAGCTGCACTTCCGCCGATAATATTGTGTCCTGAATTTTACATTAGAAAGTTTTCTCGACCGTTTCACTGCCGTTTTCTTCGTGTCTCAAGAATCTTTCGTCGAGTCGCCTGCCAAAGGCTACGACACAGCAAAATTGTCTCTCATCTGTTTTTATAATCCTGTAAAGAATGCCCGAGAAAAGACAATCATTACAAAGAATTTAGAAATTATCAAAGAATTTAATAAGAAAATTTATCAATGTGATATAATTTTAATAAAGACGGACATTTTGGTATAGTCCATTCGGTATTTCTCGTTCGTTTTCCCCGCTTTTGTTCTCAAGTAATATGCTCACGCTTCAGCGATATCGCGAGATTGGCCGGTATTCCGGTACATCTTTTGCGATTACCTGCTTTTTTTTATTGTCTTCCGTGCCCCCGCATCTGGATTCTCCGCTTCGCTTTATCGCTAGTGACAGCGCGTGAGAAAGAAAGTGCCATCGAGCAGAAGAAGTCCCTGCTACTAAAAACTTCGGTTTTTCGTAAAGGAATCGAGAGTTTCGACCTCGACTCGAATGTAGTAAGGCAATTCGATTACAGAAGAGAGGAGGAGTGGTGGGGTCGGGCACTCGGTTCAATTATCGGTTCGGCGGTACGAGTTTTAGTTTCCTTTTTTTCCTTCTTGGGCGCCGAACAAAAAAGCGAAATCTTCAAGTAACGTGTAAGAAGGGCCGAGGGGGCGTACGAATGGCCCGAAACTTGTGAAGATCGTAAATCGAGTTCGCGGAAAAGACAATTTCCCGTGGTGAGAGAATAGATTTTCTTCGACTTTTCTCCCTCTCTTTCTCTCTCTCTTTCTCGAATTCAGGGCAACAATTCACCACGCGTTTCTTTGCGTTGTAAGAAAAAGATCTATTAAAAATAACCTCATTAGCATCTCTTTCTCGAAATACAATTAAATTGTACACAACTTTTTGCATTTCCATTAGGAACTTCGGAGCTTCTTCTTTGTTGACGATAACTTTTGTAATTTTTGCGTCGCGTTATAATCTCGAAACGAAAGTTGCATAGTTTAAACAATTTAACAGCAAAAGAAACTAATTCAGAATCTTTAATCAGAACTTTTTTCCGATTCCATTCGTCGTGCAATGAATGATCGTCCTTTTGCATTGTTCGAAAGTATCGAGTTCTTAACTCATGGAGTAATCAGTATATTAAGACTTTAGTCAGCTCAAGATGGCTTACAATTCTCTCCAAGATAATTCCAATGCGGGATAAGAGAAGACGAAAAAATAGGTTGAGTTATCTTGTGAGATTTCGAACGTAACAGACGCAGTTACAGCAGCAGCAGCACGCATTATCTTTGTAACAAGGTGAGGCGACGTTTTATGGCGAGAATTGTTATAGACCATAATAGCACAGTGTAAATGTCACATGTGTATCCAGAATTTCACAGCTGCGAGGAACTTTATGGAATTAATGCATTCATAAAGTTTATGGAGCCATTATTTTGCAATGCTACATTTGCGAGAAATAGTTTAGTCATTAACTTCCTTAATTGAATATAATTAATCTAATTGAATACGAAAGAGTACTGTCCAATTTTTATTTAATTTGAATTTTTCATGCCATACCGTTGCTAATTTATAGTATACTCGTTAATCCTTTGGTCTCTGGTAAGTAACCGCGTACACTGTACTCATTTTTTTATACTTAATTTAGGCTGTATTTAGTGCTTGCGCAAACGATTACAGTGACTCCCGGTAGCCTCTCGGTGGCTTTAGAATAAAGTAGCCGTGTAATTTCTGTAGCTAGTGTGTATCCTCCCCAGCTAAAGATATCACATCTCCGGGTAAGTTTGTAGTGGAAACGACTGGCGGTGCGCCATTACAGACTAGGTGTAGTGTCCATGGAAACGTCATTCTGCCGTTGTAACGGGTTGTACATACAGTGATATTACATCAAGCCACGGTAGCCGTAATAATCTCAGCAATGTTTAGAATCGTACTTTAAATATGCTAGTTCGAAATTCTTCGTATTATTGAAGCTTGACTTTAGGATTCCATGCGGCGCAATTGTTCAAATTAGTTTTATTGTTGATTGAAATTCTCTAAGTTACAGCTGTGAATGCCAGTTTTGGCAGTAAAAGTTGAAAACCGTCACACCTTCATGCATTTAAAAACCTTAGTTATTTCAATTAAGCGTCGTCTTGTACATTGAGCAACTTTCAATTTAAACTTTACAACTCGGATCGTTCCGTTCAGATAGGCGCTTCATGTTCCGCAAAAACTGTTTATCTCCGTGAATTTTGTTGTGGAAGTAACGTGATTGGAAACGGCGTGTTTCGTTCTCTCGCAACGACAGGAAAGAGTCTAATGAGAAATGGCCGGGTGTTGTGCACCCTCGAAAGATGCTCGGGTAATATCAATCTGCTCTCGAAAGAACCATCAGTCAAGTCGGCTAAGATAGGCGCAGTCTCGGAGACTGGTAATGAATTCGTGCTTCAACGCGCGTCTGTCGTTTCGCAATTTTGCCGTGTAATGTTTGCCCCCACCGTTTTGGACCCCGCATTGATCAAACCGTAAAACTCCTCACGTTCGGCAAATTAGATTCGCCCCATTGGATTACAGAAGCGATAATTCAATTATAAACAGCCGCGAATTTTCTACGGAAACGAGTGCTTCATTTAGAAGCGACGCTTCAAGACGTATATCTTGCGAACGGCAGCGGTCACCTAGACAGACTTTTTCAATTAACCCACCGTGACCATTGACGAGCGATACGAAATTTCTCCTCCGCGCGTTGCAACTTGACAAATTGCTCTTTCTCTTTCGATCTATACGCTGGACTGTTGGCTTGCACAGGAATCTCTGGCGTGTTAGTGAATTCTCACTCACAGAGTCCGTGTCGGAAGCAGAGCTCCAACCTCTGTCGATACCATTTGGCGGGTCCAACACTAGACAGTTCGACAATCTCGCTTTTCCGAGCCTCCTCAGCCCCTTGAACTCTCGAAACCCTCTGTCTACCGCTATTCAGCTGATAATTAGCGGCACTCGTTCGTCAGAGCGACATGCCCAACTGATTATGTTGCCGACCGCACCACGCTACCTTCGCCAATGAAAGGAACATTCTCAATTGTCCAATCGAATTTCTAGCCCTAATAATGCACGAGGATACGCTAATAAGACGGAAAATGAGATGATTTGTGGTTAAGAGTAGAGGACAGTAATTGCTGATGTACCATAAGGAATAGAGATTTCCCACCGCGAAACCTTTGCCTTGTTTTCTCCAGAACAGTGAACAATGCACGTCCGTGTGGCTACGTACAGCTCTTCATCTACATAAAGTTACTAAACCGAGGCAAAATGCCAACTATTAAATGTCAGAACTAAGCCATCACCACGCTCGAGAACCCCTGGGAATTGCACGTTTTAGGTTGGGATTAGGACTGTTGAACAGGCTGAATTCTGCCTGATGGCATTTCAGAATGTTCCTGATGGTCTCATTTGACCCTCCGCTATGAATAAAATGATTCACTTTATATTGAAATGGAACAACAATATTATTCGTTGCGGAACCAATTTTATTTGATAAATGATTGTTGGACACGTCTCTTGTTCTCTTCTCTTTAGCGTATGCGTTTTTTGGAAAAAGAAACACGTTAAATGTCTACAGTTTAAAAAAGGGTAATTAATTCATTGTATATTATGCTCTTTAAAAATCGAGCAGCGTTTTAAGCAGCATATCAAAGCGCATTTTTTGCTCGAGCCTGTTAACCTCGACAAATCTCTTTGTCACGTGATACTCGTGAGTAAAGGTACGTGATAATCGTGCGTTTTTGCATTATAAATCTTCCGTCGCTCAAAGTTGAGAGTATTCTTCATAACGGAATTCATGCGTTGGATAAATTCCACTTTTTCATCCATTCAAATTGTTTCTAAACTAATTTCAATGTTTTAAACTGGTTCATTGTCGACTCGAGCAAAAAAAGCCCAACAACCTTAGCGTCCGTTGTAAAAATAGCAGGAAAATTTTGAGTAATTATATTCACGAGATCGGAACGCGAGGTAAAAATTAAAACGAAACGCCACGTGGATTTTCTGTTCATAAATCACGCGGAGAGCATGACATTGCAACAGCGCCGCAAGCTTCGGATTGAAATTTCATGCAATTTTCTGTCTCAGTGCTCAAATGCTGAATCCACCGTGTTCCTTGATAATGGCGTTTGTTGATCCGGGGATTAGCTTGCCATGACCTATGGGATAGCCGTTCGGAGCTCGATATAAACTTGCCGATACCTGAAATCGGAGTGCGGCTAGCCCAAGATCCACGCGACGTGCTTTCTCTCTTAGCTGCGGGAGCACCTTTGCTTGTTAAGGGAACAAAGATAGTCCGATTGTGTTTTCTGACCGTGGCACCTCCAGATCCCCGGATTAAGCCGCTCTAACACGGGACTCTACTATTGTGCTTCCGCTTCTTGGTTACTGCATCGTCTTTGAATACGTACGTATACGAGTGTAATCAAAGCCACTGCACTTAATCTAAAAGTCTCTTTCCAGGATTCGAGGATGTAAATTGCATGTACGAATCCTTTAATCGAATTGGATTAAAGGACAAAAACTTTTGACAAATACTGGAAATGTAGAGAATGCTCGAAAGAGCACGATGTAAATGAATACATCTTTTTAGACGAGAATAGACGATGATGGTATCAAAGATAAAAAAAAGTGTTGTTCGACGAATAATACGTCGCATTGCAGAAACTTTCCGAAACAATGTGATAAAAACGTTATTTTATTCCGTCGGTCTTTCTCACACAAGCTCGTGTGATTCTCTCGCTCAACTGGTAAGCCGAGAGATACCAACTGTTGCAATGCAAGAAGAACGCACAAATTCGCTAGGCTATTCCATGAATGCGCGAGTGAGTAAAGTTGTCGCACCCTCTCTGCCCCGCAGCAACCGACCTTTCTACGTAACTCCGATATCGTCGAAACTCAACCTCAACTACCATACCACGAAACGCACCACATTCTAACGCCTTCCAACGTATCACCTGCCCGCCATATCCTACCGACAATAGTTCACCGGACCGACGAAAACGAATTTTGAATTCTAAACGTCGTAAGGATATAGGTATGGAAAATTCGAGAAATTTTATTACTAATTAGAGAAACAACAGGGGCCCAATCAAAATGCATGCGTAAACTCCAACGTTTATTAATGAAATAGTTGCTCAACTTTATAATACATTCTAACAGAACTCCGAAATTCCTGGAATTGAGTGGAATTTTCGATTCTCGTAAGTATCTTAATATGTAAAATACATAAGCACCGGATGATCAAACATGAATTATTATCGTTTATGGATACATTCTAACTTCTTCAGTACCGACTAGTTGTTCAACTCGGTGTGGTCCGGGAAAACTTTGAGGTACTGTATAGAGCATTAGGCAAATCATTCCACCACACTAAAGGTTGCATCGAAGATAATTTATATCCGGGTGAAATGACGTGTAGCGTAGAACGAGGGAGCGAAGTCAATTAATTTTAATTAACGCACAGTCAATTTGCAAGTAAGCTACCCGTTCTCGCTACACGAAACGCTCGTCCGCTCACACAAATTCATTGAATTTAGGATGCAAATACGTGGCAGATATAAATCGTATCAGAAATTTATGTTTTGTTAGTCAAGGAATTATAGATGAAATTTATTATTTATTATTCTTCAAGGTAATTTCTTGGACGCGGTGGTAATTGCATGGAAATTCAACGATTTTCGTTTTACGGACTGAAAGTTGCTACGAACCTCACGAATAATTGAAAAAAGTCTAAAACGTATCCTTTGAATACAAGATTTCGATCATGTAGTTCCTGGAGGGACAGTTTTTTGAAGTCGTGACAACAGAGTAAGGGGTGCCGCGCTTACGCATTTGTTAGCCGCGTACTTAGCTTCCGCGATAGAGTAAACAAATCCCAAGTTTTTCTTTGGTGACAATCTGCAGGAAGATCGCTGACACGAGGGTAGACAGATTTTGTTGAAAATTTCGGCAAGACCAACTCGTTTAGCTTTGTCATTCGCCTTAGGGTTTAAATAGAAGGGTGAGCGAGGATGCCAAGTACGCGTGACAGTTCAGGAAAAGAACTACTTGCAGATGACAGCGATTGTACCCATAGGAAATCTTCCAATTCAAGTCGAATCTTGCGGTTAAAATGTGGGAGAAACGAATTTATGAATTTAGAAAACCGTTACTCAATAATGCATCTCTCGTGAAATATTCTAAAAGTTACTTCAAAAAGTGGCTTTTGCCGTAATTTTCATGTACCTAAAGTTTGAAAGCTTGCCGTTTTCAATGAAATCCATATTTTTCGTGTCTATTGATCTCTTTATAAATTTTGGTTTTCGACGCAATGATAAATAAATAATAATAATAGTAAATAATTGCAATAAAAAGTTGAAAAGCAAAATTCCTGAAAAAGGATTTGAATATTAAAAATGTTGTAAATTCCATCAATGTATGAATATAGCAGTTGAAATCGCAGAGATCGTTCTGTTTCCTTGCTTATGAAAATTTATTACGGCGTTTTGCTTATGAAAGTGCTCAAAATGACAAATGTCTCAATTGTGTTACTACAAAACTGTCACATAAAACATTCGAATAAAATTATTTTTCCTGCCATACTTTTGAAGATACGACACAAATACATCGAAACAACACAAATGTCAATTTTTAATTTTTTAACAAAGTTAAGAAGTTTATATAAATATTTTTGAAGCTGTTTTTCTTAAAATCAAGACACGTTCAAATTTACTTCGGAACTTCAAGCCGAGCGGAGTAAAACCTTTATGAATCAAAAATATCAGCAAGATTCTGAAAAATGTTAAATCCTGTAGATTTTATGTTGTGCAAGTTCCCTTCAAATTGCTTTTTGTTCTAAGAGAATTCTATATGACGCTCCATTTTCAACGTGGCAAATGCCGTGAAACATCTATAAAAAAGTTGTAAACGAAGATGATGGAAGTGAAAATTAAATTTTTATATTTTCCGAATTACTTGAAGTGATGTACTGTTTTGTTTAATTTTCTCACGTCTCGTAAAATTCGTGCTTTTTTATGTTCTTTTTCACAGCATTGAAACATTGCTGCGTTTTTAAAATCAATCGTGACATTTTTTCCATAAAAATGTGTTTATTTCAATTAAAATAAAATCTCATTTCCTATAGAGAATTTCACTGCTTGTAATCAACGTGAACTGTGATATCCAAGAGAGAAAAACATTTTAAAGTGCTAGCAACTCAAAAAGAGTAATTCGGTAATATTTCACTTTATCACAATATTAATTTTTATAAACGTACATCTCACCTACACGATGGCTAGCATGAATTGAATAAAGTTTCGCACAAATTGGATGCACACCTAAGATAAAGAAGCGAATATGTACACAACAAATACCGTGACTAACGAGAAAACTCAAAGAAAAAGGTTGAGCCGTTTTCTTTGCTTTAGGCACTGCCAATAGATGTCAAGGGCGTCAAGAAAAGAACTTTGGGGTCGCACTTTAAGAAGAATCGGATTGTTTTCGGGAATTGGACGAGTGTTCAAAAACGTCCCTTGTCGATCACTATCCACATTCCGGAATTACGAAAGCGATGACGATGGAATTCGCTTGTAAGATAAAAGAATCTTTTCAGATTTCACATGAAATTCATGCATTTGCACCATTCAAGTAATTTAAAAAATTTGTGAAAAGGTGTTGAAAAAGATGCTGCAGCTCATTACTAAACATTTGTATCTTTTTGGAGAATGTTTTTGTACCTCATTTCTGAACGCTTTAAAACGGTGAAATATAATTGTTGCTACTCACGATACATGGTGAAAAAATGGCCGAATATATTTACCTGGAACAGAAAATTTTGCCGAATAAGCACAAAAATTGTTTAACGCGTTAAAAATTACAGTTTCAATAATAACGCAATAATCCCAAGTCTCCTTTTGTCGAGACCACATCTTTTTTCTTCCATCTTGCAACTCATTCATTTCGTATACTTTGTCTACATGATTTACATTACTGTCCTACTTTTGCTTCATTCTTGAGAAATCGTTTCATACAAGAATGTAGTTAGTGATACCGCAACAAATAGTCTATTAATGAACGTTTCCAGAGGATTCACATTCAGGCAATGAATGGCATATTAAAGTCATTGTATTGAGAGCTTTAGTGGAATTAGCGCCAGTTTATTTATGTATGAACATTGGTAGCAAGTTCAGTCAGGGTTATGATTTACAATTTGGGGAAAAATCAGAGGAGTCATTCATTGTCAAATTGAATCATTCATCATCACCAGAATTAAAAATGACAGTCAATACAATCGTCGAGTAATTAAAGGACGAGGATTTTTCATGTGAAGAAATTTCATCCTGAAGATAGTATCTTAAAGCTGTTTCTTTAAATTTTGTCGTTACAGAAGAGTCGCCATTTTGCGAACTTTACAATGAAATTTGAATAATATGTAAAGGCGAGTTCAGTAAAGTACATGAGAGAAAGCAAGTGCTGCAAAGACCGTATCCTGAATTAATTGTGCCTCGGCATGGTACAGATGGCGCGGATTACGCCATGAAAAGGGATTGCACGCGTCAACTCTCAAATACGACTTTTGGACAAACGATCGGCTTTACCTTCGACGTCGACATCCTTCATAGTCATTCGCACTAAACGAGTTGGTAACTGCTCCCTGTATATCACCTTTTGCCAAGATATTCGAGCGCTATTGGCTTTGTCGAGAATGAAAATGAAATTTCCTTCATCCTTTAACAAATGTTTTTAAAATATGCATCGAGCGAGACTGAAAAAATTGTCTTTGAGATGATTTTCCTGTGAAAGTTCTCAAGTACCAGGGATTTATTCAAAGTTTCCTCCATTCTCTGACTTACGCTTCGAAACTCTGGGAAAATGTTCCGAACTTTGCAGAGATTTGTTTAAACTTTTCATGGATTAAAAAGAATACCTTGCATATTTTCATTATTCTCATGAACTATTTCGCAATCGCATTGATTGTTTTTCAGCACTTTTTAAAGTGACTCCAAACTCTTCCACGGATTCTCAGAATTTGCTTGAGTCGAGCCGGAGTAAAGATTGTCTTTCCTCTCGCGGTGTTCATTCGTCCGAATTAGAGTATCGATTCATTAAAAACCTTCTTTGAATGTTTGGCAAAATTAATGGAAAAGGGTTTTATATTTTTCTCGTTTCTTTTTGAAAAGTCAAACGTCACTTTCGCTCCTATACTGAATTGAATGTTCATAAAGAAAACCTTAAAATCTGATTAATTCCTTCAACCGAATAGAACCCCCCGGAAACCCTTTTTTCAAGTAACGAAGAGGGTGTCTCAAAATACCGCCAGACTTGGTGGGTTTGTAGAGAGTTATTGTCATTTCCGAATCGATTTCGTCGATTGAATAATCAATCAAACTAACGCAGGGTCTACGACGGTTGACGCCGCTTCCGTGGCAGTAATTCCTTTCGATCAAGATTCAATTAAGAATTAATGAGAACCGTGATATATTACTCATGATTTTTCACACTTGAAAAAAAGATACTGAAAAGACTATTTCTTTTGCAGTTCAGGTGTTAAGAAATGAAGACAGATGGCGTAGCGATTATGGTTTAATCAAAAAGTTGAGTTGACGCGATATCATTTCACTAGTTGACAGTTGACTGCCGACACCTGATGCGCCCCATTTCTCTTACTTTCCACTGACGACACGGAAATACAATCAGACGATCATGATTTCCACTATTTGTCATAATTAGAAAAATAATGAGCTGATATCTGATTGTAATGAGGTAAAGGAAAATAATTAAGGTTTTAATCACACCAAGAATTTATCTATTATAATTAAATGAAAAGACTAAAATGAACTAGTCTCGTCATTTGACGCAATACTTAGCCTGAAATGGACACGATGGAATTAACTAAAGTTTAATCAATACTTCTCGTCGTTCATCAATGTTTCAAGCCCACATCGCTCCGTTGTGGGCGTTTCTATCTTTTATACAACCACTAATACTCCGGATATCACATTATTTTCGATCTTGACGGATGTATTATTAATATAAATCGACAACGTGACATGACAACGTTTTCAATGGAAGACAAATATGAACTCTGCGTCACGTTTTGATGTATAACAGTTGCTTTATTTCGTACTTTCATGGCGATTGTATATTTTGCCATTGAAACGGATTGCTGCTTAATTATATAGAAGTAACTATGGAATTACTGAAAATAGAACCGTTACTGAACAAAAAGTACAGCGAATTCGTAATAGCGTATCTCGAAAGCGATTTCAATTCAATTTCTATTTATGTAAACCCTTGAAATACGACACCCCACGGATTTCCCGAACGAATTTGGTAGAAGTTGATTTTTTTCAAGCGTGAAATAGGATTAATCCTGGAATCTTGAGAGTTCAGAGTATAGTCGATTGACATTTCCTGCAGAAACTGATCGAATCCTGTGCTCAGGAGTGAATTCTCTTTCATTAGAAGTAAATCCGACTTTATCCCGATGTTAGAATTATTCAATACAAATACTAAACAATGCCTAGATGCCCCTAAATTTTTATAGAACCTAAATTTTGTAAAAGATGTTTTTCATTTTTTTTGAATAGCTCTGTGACTTCCCGACATTAGAAGATAACTCCATTTTGCCGTAAAGTCTATTTTCGCGTAAGGGTTAAATGGAAAACGGACCTTATGGCGAAATGAAGTTATCTGGCTATGTCAGGATGCCACAGAATTACTCATGAAGTATAATTGATCGTAAAACGAAGACGGTAAAGTTTAAACCGAATACATCGTTAAACTTCGCGTTTTTAAGCCTGAAATATACGATATAATACATTTATGCATTTCCCAGAGGAAATTAACCTACATAGCAGTATCCAAGCGATGCGTCGAACAAGCATTATGGCTTATAGGGCACGTTATGATACGGTACGTAACATATGCTTCTAATCTCTTTGTATATCAGCAATGTCTCGAAACCAAATCACTGACCAGAGGACCGAGAGTGAACAGCAAATTTCTACCGCAGTTTATACTAAAGAGAATAACGAGTTCTAAGCTCAACATCCCATAAAATAAGCTGATTTTGAAAGTATCGAGTAGTGTTACAGGGTTTTAAATTTCGAACAATGCGATTACTCGTAAAACTTTCGCGGAGGAAAACTGAATTTTCAACATCACACGATAGCGTGTCCTTGAACTCTCTACTCGGAGAGTTTTGAATGTAAAACCTTGAAGATTCACTCGAAATCGTCGGAAAAGCGTCATAGAGGATCTTCTTTAAAGTAATTTGAGCTTTTCACTAACAAAGTTAATCAAGGTAAACGGATCATCATTTTCTTAATCACGGCGTGGCGCGTGATGGATGCCGGCGTTCTTCGGTGATTTTCTCCTTCATTTTAATTACAGCCGGTACACGTACATACACACTAAGAGGTGCGTTATTAATCGTCAATTACTTGGATAGCTTAAATTGATTTCGTTTAAGGTTGTAGAGTGATGGGCTCAGTAAAGATAGTTTTAGATTTCCATTAGGGAAACGCTTGATAATCGTCTAACGATGTTGCTGATGAATGATTTTTCCAGCGTGTGAATTATTATTCTGATGGATATTCGATCAACAATTTTCTTATTGATATTAATTTTGCGAGGGAAACTATTGATCAACTGGTCCTCGGAGCTTATGTTGCAACTTGATGTATTCACGCGACCTGCGACTTATGATGGTTGAAGTCTGACGAATGTTGGCAATGATCTGTCCAGTGTGAATAGAAACCCTCAGCGTTGGCCAACATGGTTTCTGTGTTACAGTAGCCCACTGATTGGTGATAGCAATTAACGTCTTGTCCTGATCTAACAGACGCGCGCAACGTAGCAGCAACCCGGAAGTGGTATTGCTACATAGATCATTGTTGCATGCATACCGCGGTCAGACAGCTCTGGAGCGGTCGGAGGGTACGAAGCTTGTGGTTTCAATAGATACCTGCACGTTGCGACAGATTATCATACTGTCCGTAGCCAAAGTAACTAGGTTAGATTTTAGACACGAAAGCCAGCGACGCCATATTCAAGACTCTCTTTTGAATAACCATATTTTTGCAAAGAAGTCTTCCAACGTTGAATATTTCGCACTCTTGAATTAGCATTACGAATCCCCGAAGTTTCCAAAAACTTTGCATTGTTTTATTGAAATTCCAACAATCCGAATACCGATTCTTGAAATGAAAAATGCTCACTTTGCGATTCAAGAGGATTTAACATATTTTATCATACAACGGATACAAATTGTTAAACTTCAATTTTACAGTTGAATGGTTTTAGAAGTGTAAAAAACTAATTGGGGCTTGTTTGTTAGCTCTTGGAGTTTCTTTGTCGATAGTACTTGTAATACTTCGGGTCGGAGGATACGAAATTCTAAAATCCTCTGTTGTAAGTTTCCATCCGAAAACAAACTTCGAACGAACTAACGAGCGAACCAACTTGTCATGTGGGTGCAATCACTTGACCCCGTGACATCTTTGAATCCAGCAACTACTGCACTGCGTTAGCAAAGAGTTGTTACAGATATTTCGAAGACGAGGGTTTGCCTAATGCAGTCGACACTCAGAAACGGACTCGAACAAAGAAGCGATACTCTAACGATCTGTGTTTCTTGGTGAGTTGACCCTGACAAGACAAGTTGCACGAGCTAGCAAATCTAGATCAACATCTAGACAATGACGATTGTGAAACGCGCTATTCGTTACATAATTCGTAGATATTCAGAAAATTCATTTTGAAATAAAATAATGTAACATTTTTCGAAAAATGCGATGTAATGGAAATCAATACATCACATTTCGTTTTGAAAAGGTTTCCTGAAAACTGGGCTAAGAAGAAAGTTAAACTCCAACTTTCTTCCGGTCTACGCCGGAAAGTTCACTTTGGAAAATTCCGTTTTTTTATCATTGTCTTATTCTGGAAACTTTTGTTTTATACTTCCATTGTAGCTAATTTGTCGGTAACAGTATTACATATTTCTAGGAAATTCTAAAATCTGGAAATTCGTCGAACAATTAAATCGAGTTATCATTTCAATGAGATAAAGTTCAGTTAAATTGTATAATTGTAGATTATAGATTGCGATAGTATTAGATTGATACAATCAAATCGTTGGGCTTTAATGGTGCGATGCAGCAGACGGTAATAACAAATGAAATGGTGTTAGAAGAGGCAAAATCATCGATATGAATGATATCAAATTAATTGCGCGACCCTAGGAGGGGAACGTAATTATCCATGCCGAATCTTCATAATTTCAATTCGCGGTTTATAGCCGCTGGGAAATATTACTGCGTAATCAATAATTACCTACCGCTTTAAAGGTGAATACAACTGAACATTTTCATCACAATTTTAATCTACTGATATGATTGCGATGGCCGTTTGCATTTTTATTAGTATTATCAGCGTTGCGTAACGTGTATTTGACTTTCAGTCTGTTGACTCGTGAAATCATATTTAGAAATCTGTGCTCAGAGGAAATATTTGCTGTCCTCTACGTCGATTTATTCAAGCTTTTAATTTTCACGTTTTCCGATTGTTACATTCGTGATTGTCTTTCTAATATTCGGCATCAAAATTGTCAACATTTTATTCACCAAGTTTAACATGGCAAAATCATTAATCTGATTCAACAGGTTATTAAATTCTGTGGTAAATAGAATTGATAATAATTTAAATTTGTGGTTTTCCGTTTATTTGCAATCGCATGTATTTTCATAATAAAATACATAGTTTTGGTAAATTAATTGAGCACATATATCATCAAAAGAATGAAATAACACGGTGTTGATGAGATGCGAATAAATATAAACAACGTAGAATATAACTGTACGAAAATAAAAGTTAAATGTCTACATTAGTTCGGCGCGAAAAAGAGAACGATGGAGGGTAAATTTTTTGTCAGCGCTGAAATGTCATTTCTAGTTCGTGCTAATTCGGCCGAAGCTCTTTTCACATGACGCGCGAGCGTCACAGCACACTGGTGACAGGGTTAACGAATCGTTCCCCGATTTTTCGTCCGAGTGAACGAACGAGTCATATAAAAGGAAGAATTAAGCTTTGGAGTCGCAATTGTCGACGACTCGTTTATTTTGCTTATGAATGCCCGTTACGCTCGCATAAAGCAATTTCACAAATTCATATGACCCGTGATAGAACGAAAGTATGATGATAATTCGTGATTAAATAGAGTAGTAACAATTTAAACTGCGAACTTTACGTGTGTGGCGTTTTCTTTAAAACACAAAAAAGACTTTTTTACTCTACGTTCTCTGTCCTGGGAATTGCAATTTGAAAATATTGAAGTTAAATTGAATGAAAAGTGATCTTAAATTGGAAAAAGAAATCAATAAATCGAAACATGAAAATTTTATTTCCAGTCTTTTATACCATCATTGCATTTTATAAGTTTGTAAATTTTGAACAGAAATGCATTTTCAAGCTTTTATTCCGAAAATAATTACTGATGAATTAGCAGGTTCTTTATTGTTTTACACTTTTGATTGGCCGCTTTTACCAACAAATGTTTCATATTGCATGAGGTAATTAATGTTTACAAGAAATATCTGGTTTAAAGACAGACTGAGCTATCTTCGTACCTATTAAGCCGAGCTGTTTCCTATTGAAATATTAAGCGCAACACGATGCCAACCACCTCGCATCGCTTAGTTTCCCTCGCGTGTCTTGTTTCGATGTTAGGCACGGCCAAGTAGGCATGGCATATTGATTTCTATTGTGTAGAGATTTATCGCACTGCTTTCTGGTTCGCCCGAAGAATTCCGTGACGTATCAACTACCTTCAAAGGATTTCTGACATTCAGTCTGAATTCACCACCGCAGTTCACGGAAACGACGACGACAATATCCTTCGCGTTAGAAATCAAAATCCGTAGGATTGTTTCAATAAAGAACGCGGCGAAGGATGGTGGTTAAATCCAGTAATTGACTTGGAAACTCGCTGGGTCGCGGTTCACCGTAGAAATATTTAAATTCCTTCATTACTCGCTCAAAGAATCACTAATGCTAGACGGAATCGTGAGGGATATTATTATTCTACTATTTTACCCGACTTCGCAGCTGCCCTTGCGCGGTCCTTTTCCTTGCTGCTGCTCTCTGTCTTTCAAGTCGCTCTTTTCGGAACCCTACCTCCTTCGTTCTTCCTGCTCCATAACAATTCTCTAGTTCGCTGCACGGCACGAAGTGCTCAAGAAACCAGGTTATTATGAGTACCTGCTTCACCATTTACCGTCGTCTTTGCACAAAGACGAATTGTTAGCATTAATTGAACACGCTAAGGAAGGAATCGTTCTCGCAGATTTGCCATGTTTACTGGATTAATCGTGAATATCTGCCAAAGAAAGAACAATGACCCTCACTATGCCAATTCTTCCGAAACCTCTTTGTTATTTGTGTTTATTGAACCTGTAAAATGTTCGCTTTTCTTTTCATCGTTCTCATAATATTTAATCGAACAAAATACTTATCGTTTGCGTCTTTGAATTACAATCTTTTGATCGCATTTTTTTTCTTTTAAACAATTTAAATTAATGAATAGTTTCCTGTACATGATTCTTTTCGTGGTTTTACTTTTTCCGATAGAAAATCGTTTCTCGTCCTTGGCAAAGGGAGACAAAATCCCAACAAATTGAACCACGAAATCCTACATGTTCATGACAAATCAGGGAATTAATTGTATAAATCGTTCGACGTTGGAGCAACGCGAGGATCGAGGAATAATCCCTTTTCGAATTTTCTTCTACATCTCCGTTCACGAATTACGAGTAAAATTACTGGGAAAGATTGACGAAGCGTTAATAATGCAATTTAATTTTGATAATAATAAGCTTTGGTGCATAAGGCTATTACGATTTTGCTAAAAGATCATATAATCATTTCCAAGGAAAGTCTTTGGTTTAAAAATAATCACTCGGATCAATCCTCTTTTTAACTTAAGCTATTTTTTCATCGCGATTACTAAATAACGTTGTTACATGTCACTGCAATTTTCTTTGTGCATCAATTCGACAACGATTTATTGCAGCCTATTGAAACTGATTAATTCCTACGATTTTGCGTTGCAGGTCAAGAACACTCACGCACCCTGTTTCTAGTCCAGTATTGAGCATTATTTGTGATTCAGCGATTGTTCCTTTTGCCAATAAGGTCGGCCTTTAATGTCCTAGTAAGATCGTTTTACGAGTATTATCAGTAGAATCGGAAATGAGTGTCGGTTCGGGATAGCGTGACGAGAAAATGAACGGCAAGGAAGAAAAGAAAAATGAGAATCATGCGGTGATGAATAGCTTGGCAACGCCCATCTAAGCTTTATAATTAATTGCCGGCGTAGAAAGAATTAGACAATCATATTACGGTAAATTGGACGCTTACATCCAGAATGCTATTTTGCTGAGTCAATAAAAATGTTAAAAGGCCGACATCAATAATTCTCCATCTTCAGTTAACAAGATACTCCCCGAATTAACAAGTTATGGACGTTAAAACGAATTGTCCGACTTAACAAACTCTTGACTACTTGGTCTGACAAAAGCCAGGCTTCTCTACTGAAAGTGGAACAAATCAATCGACAGTTTTTTAAACCCGATATGATCTATTGGAATTTCAATTACGTAAATTCCACTATCGTACGACATTTAAATTATAGAATATTTTCCAAAGAAATGGTCCATGACGTAAACAACACAAAGTGTGTACCACCGCTGGCATTATGTCTCAGCCAAATGAGAGCCTGTCACGTCGACACATGTTGATTCACATTGGCGGAAGCGTCCCTTTTTTCGCCGGTATCAAGCGTCTCTCTATACAAAAAAAGCCAGGCAGAAAAATGAACGAAGACAGAGGTAGCCGATAGACAAAATGGCAGATGGATAAGAGCTGAGCAGTGAAGCGAAATGAATTGCTTCCGTGCAGACGGCGCGTTGTAACTGATAGGTCTGTCTTTATTCCTTCCTAACACGTCAGGGCCGGCTTTTCTTTCCTCATTGTCTCCTTTGGCTCCTTTTCACCCCCTCTCCAAACCTCTCCCGTCGTCATGCGCCCCCCAATGCCTCTCCCCTTCAGCGGCTTTTCCTAACTTATCTTTCCGCGTGTCCCCTCTTTTCCACTGTGACGACGATGCTCTCTTTCGGACGAGTGGACGGGAAGAAGGATGCGATTTCTCGAAAGAAAGAGTGATAAACTTTCTCCGAGAATAAAGGGACAGGAAATCGTTCCATTTTCTCAGCGAAACAAGTTCAAAAATGATAGTACCTTATGATTATATTTTTGGCCGTTATATAAGTTTTAAAGAAAATCTATTTCATTATTGTTGAAAGTTTAGAAAAAAGATACCGGATATATTTTGTTGGAAAGTGTGGACTTGGACTTTGTGGTTTCTGTTCTTTCGAGTACGCATCGAGTGTGCCGTTGGAAAGGATTTTATTGCATTCGGTATCCCTAGAAAGAAATTCGAATTTCTCTTTCGAATCCTCGTAATGAGAAAAAAGCGAATGGCGGGACGCTATATCCTGAGCGCATTAGAAATGTTAATCCACCGGATACTGCAAAATTCATTTGCATTTAACGCAGTCGAGTGGGAGCGTAGCTAACGAAAGACCGCTCAGATTTTAATTATGCCTCCGTTAAAAGCGCGGGTGACAGGAACGAAACCTTTACTTGGGTTACTTTACTTGTCGACGAAGAGCAGCTATGCAAATTCACGGATTTAGTTTTCTGCGAATAGATAGAAAGAAATAATGAAAGAGATCCGAATGAAACTCACGCGTAAATGACGTTCAAAGTCGTGCTGAATTCGTACGCTGAATGTCGGGAATAAACCAATGTTCTTACAGCAAGAAAATCTGGGCACTCTTTTTGCCATCGAATAAAAGGAGAATTTTCAATTAAATTTATTTCCACGTTTGTGAATGTCATCGTAATGGCTGTGCATCACGTACATAAATGGTCCGCGTCTACTCGGGAGCATAATTGTTACCAAAGAATGAAAATTTTTACGAGTATCGATTAGAATTTTTCTTTCGAAACAAGAGCTGTTCGTAAAAAGATCGACTCGTTACGGAGCTTCTGCTTAACGAGCAGAGTGCGCCTAGGCGATGAATACGTACGAACTATACGAGTTATGTCTACATATATGCGCGCATTACCTTGTACTTGCATGCATATACATATGCATCAAAGCTGGTGTAATATGCAAATTGGTGAAATGGGATTGCGTAACGTGGAACGTGGCATGTGATATTTTAAAGCTAGTCATCGTGTACAAGCGAACTACCCTTTGTATTAACTCGCAACTATTATTATGCGTACTGAATGCACTTCAGTCGAGATTTCTCGTGATTCTAATGTGCCAGCTCTGTGATATAATTTAAAAAGCATTTGTAGCACTTTGATTAATTATGGACAATTTCCAAGCTTATTCTTATTACAAAATAACCGTGATTATGAAATAATGAGCACGCATACATGAATTTCATTTGAATTTCGATGCTCTCCTGGTTCTTCAAAAAGTAACTTATTTTCGCTTCAACGCAAGAAGAATAGATGGAAATTTGCATAAATATAATACGCTAAATAAAATGGTATATCCCAACTGCGGAGCGGCGAATTCGAAAAATAAAAACGCTTCTCGCTTATCTAAGTGACTTCAAATAAACGAGATTGTTATTATGTGATCCTCGTGGGATGTAAACAAATACTTAGCATTTTTCTTCTGTAATGTTTCCACTCTAAAGCTAATCACGATTTGAAACAAGCACAGATATTTTCTAGAGCACCATCCACGCTTTTTATCATGTTCATTAGTGAGAATAAAGCCGCTAAAACGAGCGACGTCTGAAAATTGATGATCTAAATGGATGTTTTTCAATAATTTCTTCGCGTGATTGATTTGGATCGCATCGTGTTTTGGCATATATCAGCAATTTAGTTGCGGCTTCGTGAAAATGAACACTCCCTCAATCCCTGGTCTTCTTGCTCGTTGGGTAATCCAGGAATAACGAACAGTCGACTGTCACTCGCAAGAGCAAACCTTCCAGAAAACGCGATCCGGGTTTATGTGGAGACCTTTGGGGTTGACGGGCGCAACGAAAACCCTAACGTTAAAGGAAAAATGCTTTTGAAAGGAACGCTGCGGAGGTTCGATCGTCCAGTTCTATCCGTGCAGCGTATGATAGGATATTTCACGCGATATCGACCAGACCGTAGTAGTTTATTCAACTGCATGATTTCCTGACAGCAATTCCGCCAGTAACGAATCGCTAATAATAAGCAGAGTTTCTAGGTTCATGAATATATTTGATTCCACAGCGTAAACGCACGAAATGATTCGGAGCTGTGATCGATTACTGCAACTGGGCGCCAATTGGTTATAAATGTGAAAATCGGCGAGTTTGGACTGGTACAGTTTCAGGCCGGGACTGGCGAATATTGGAAAAGCCGTGCCAGGCCTGGAGCCACAAGAGAACTCTCTAAGCTGAGAATGATTGAGCAGCCATCGCATATTGCTTTCCTGCTTCCTGCCAACCACCCCCTTCTCGTCATATTTCGCTTCATAATGCTCGCTCAGAACTGTACGACCTTGTCACTGAGTGCGCGGACGATCGATCTTTCCTCATCGACTGACGCATCCCCATAATTAAAGACACCTCAAGTTTCATGATGAAAAGCTCTCTGGCTGGTGATAAATCACGCGAGTTGTTCGGGCTGAGGATTTGCCTGCGATAAATGCGGGATTAGGCGGGATTTCTTACGTAATGGGAACTAGGTTTCTAGATTGTATTCCGAGGATGTGATAAGACTGATGCGAAAATTGCATTTCTTTTCTACCTAGCACCTAAAAATGAACGTTTATCTTGAACGGCTATAATTAATTGCTCGATACGTTGCTTTTTGAAATTTTGTTGAGAAAGTAAAGTATTGTATTTGAACATTCCGGTGTGCTTTCCACGTTTTGAGTTAAGAGCATAAATTTATTTGGTCGCGTTTATCACGACTTTATGTCACACTTTTCCTTAATCTACCTCGTCTGAAATGCGGGTTATATTTATCAAAGGATGTGATTTTAGCAATGCTGGTAGCAGTAGGCTTCACTGTAGTATCGAGCAAATTTTGCCCCCAGAGCAAAAGAGAAACAAAATGTAGAGACAAGTTTATAGAAATGTAGAAGCGAGCGAAAGGCGCGAGGGTTCTGTTTGCTCTCATTAGCTGCGCAGCGAGAGCCAACAACTCTCTATATGTTCGAGCCAATGAATTCCGAAGCTACTACGGTGATTCACCTTTTTTCCGCTGCATCGCACAAAATATCTTATATCGTTATATTCGCGATTTTTTTGACTGAAAAAAGTTTTTAGAGTATATAAAGTTATAATTCCCAGAAACAACTCGTTGACGTTTACCGGAATAATTTTTCACAAATAAAACGCCCGATGCCGCGTAGTATCCGAAGGTTCATTAGTACTGGATAATTTCGGAATCGTCCAGCGACAGACCCCAGAAAACATCGTAACAATCATCCGCAAAGCGTATAATCTCCCCAACGATGTGTCGTTTGCGCTTCTTCTCATCGCTCGTAACTGTTGCGATTCTCGACAACAAAAATTCACCGCTTGACACTGATATGCTTTCAGTACAGTTTTTAAATTTTGTTTTAATCTCGCAGTTATTGGTACGGCCAAATTAACCAGCAGGAGAGACTTTTTTTTCTTCATTACGTCCGTACTTCGAACACAAACGTGTAAATGTTTCCACAGCGCAGAATTAATAACGAAATGTTTCCTGTATACCAATGATGACATCGACCTATTTCATCGCAATTTTTACTTCCATGCTTGTTTTTAATTAAGCTCCATAGAGTTGCTGCTTTCATTATTGCGACGACTCAAATTCATTACAAACTTGCTTTTCCGCGTCATTTACTAGAGATTTATTCCAATCATGAAAAAATAAAATGCTCGACTCAAAAATCACGTGTGTGTAAATTCAAATACGAACTTTCGATTATTCTCGATGAAATCAATCTCCCGATTTGCGCGTGCATTTCACTTTCCACTCAAAGTGATGGGAAGTTCGATTTGCAGCTACCGCGATATAGGAGACTTGAATCTGATCGACGCGAATGAGCAGCTCCCTAGAGCCCATCGAGGGGTGTCTGGCCCCTCCAGCAAAATTGAAACGAGGGATTAACGCCGAGAATCGCGCGTTAAGAGTCAGACAGGGTTTGGTTTCGATGCAATAATATCCTCGCGAGTGCATTCAATTTCCGACGGCAGAAGTGATTCGACCGTCCTCTAAGATCAGGGAAATCCCTTCCTGCGTCTTATTCCTTTCTGCTTTTATCGCTCCCATCAACGTCCGGTTTAAATGATTTATTAGCCAATTCATTTTACGAAACCTTCCGATATATACGCAAACAAAACTGATATCCCCGTACGATCAATAGAAAAAGTTACTTTTCCGTTACGCACGGCCGTGATAAATGTTCATGAATTTTCATCATTCGGAAGCATTCAAGAGATTGGTTTATTGGAATCATGAAAAATCGATATCTGAACAGTTAATAATGGTGAATTCTATAGGTCGGATCGTATCCTAATATCTCTACTCTGCTATAGACATTCATAATGCTAATGGAAGCCCAACCTACGTAGCTCTGCCGTGTATATCGGCAGATCTCGACAGCCTCTTGCATGTATACATCCAGTCGGCACCGATAACGATTATAGGGCCGCTTTAGCCATATATGCAATCCAGTATGCCCAGCGAACAAGAAGGGATGGGATATCTCGTCGCAGCTGATTTCTCTGCAGCTATCCACACTGTTGTTTCAACCATTAATGAATATTTATTGTCCTCTAACTCAAACTTAACGAGCCCCCACAGCGCTTTCACCCCTCACCCCATGCCGCATCCGTCTTTCTTCAAGCTGACTGAGTCGCTTATGCAAATTACTTTACAGATTTCATTTACCCATGCCACGTGTTATTCGTCTTGGCGTATAAATCCGAAGCCCGGTTATGAAATTTTTTGCAATCTTCTCGCGGAAGCATAATGGCCGACTCGAGAGTTTGAAAATTATTCAGGATTGAAAACGATAATTGGGCGGGAAAAATCTTCTTCGACGCGAAATTCGCCCGTTAAATGTAATTTAATCATTTCCCAGCCGAGACCAGTGTTATTTTACGATGCTATTTAACGTTGTGTACGCGTATATAGGTACTGCATTTTATACCTCGTTGGTTTAAGAATGCGTTACACTCAGAATGCATGCATCTGGAACAACCACGCATGAAGAAGCAGGGATGAAGAAAATTGCGGGAGGGCCGTACGAAAGGTACGAAGCGCGAGGGAGGAGACATGTAAGAGCCACTTACGTTTAAATTTTAAATCTTCCCTTGGCCAGAGATTTTCCCCCGGCGAAAGGGAATAAAACGAGAGAAGTAAAAGAGAAACAGACATCTATGTATACCGATAAAACAACGAACGCCTCCGAAATTGAGTCCTCCGGAAAGGAAGAATTCGCGTAATTTTTCAAAATCGCAGTGTACCGTGGTGGCAATTCGATCGTCTTCGAGACTTGGCATGTCGGCGCCTGAGAAAAAGCGAAGGAGAGAAAGAATAAGAAGAAGATACTAGGAAAAATCAGATAAAGGAAACCAAAAGAATAATGTTGAAAATGCAGGAACATGGAAAGAAGTAGAGCTGACGAAAGACGTCGCTTTTCAATATTTCAAAATCTTCCACGACTTTGTCTCATTGGACTCGATATTTTCTTTTCCGGAGTACGGCGGCATGTACTCGTAATGCAAGTGACAATTGGAGCGTGTCGACTCTCTGTTCTCAAGATTCCTATAATGGAATGGAAGGGGTCTTTCCAGCGCTCGGTATTTCATCGCAGCCCAAAAGGATTATGTTACGCATCGCGGAAGTCGTTGTCAACTACGTCGCCCGCGTCTTCTTCGCTCGTTGACTCGTTTGGAGATGGGAGTCGCTATGGGAATGGGAATGACATGCGGCGGCCGTTTTAAAACTTGCAAAGTTTGATGGAAACTTTGTAGAAGTCTGTTTCGACGGGCGAAAATGTTTGTCGAATGTAAAACAAATCTGCCGTTGACGTTTCAAAAGTCGACTCCTTTCAATTTTATGAAATGCTTCTGAACACTTTACATAAATTAACTGAAGAGTCCTCGAACAGGTGAAACATTTTATTCGTGGCAAAGAATTACTCTCGTTGATTAAATATAAAACCGAGATTCACGAGCTCGAGGGTCATATTTTTGACGACGCTACGAGCTTTGCGCGAGCGGTATAATTTCAATGAAAATTCAAAAGTCGGTCCCGAACAATTATTTATGTGCATAGAGCATGAGATTAATACATAATAGTGAATCAGGTGTGACTTCAGAGGGTAATATGACAGTCTGAAATATTATGACGTTCCCATGTTCGCACTTTCACACACAGAAAAAGAGACGGAGAGTACGAATCGCACAAATGTCGACCAAACTATGTTGGACGGTTTCAAACACGGTGAAACTATTCGCGCAGCGGAGGCATATGCACAGAAACTGCACGGTTTACCGCGCTTCGTACATCAAGAGCTTCTAGTCGAGCTAGTTCGAACGACATCAAGGTAAAGCGAACGAGTTTCTCCCTGATATTTGTAGGATTACGTCAAGCTGGCATAAGATCCGGCAACAAGAAGTTTCCCAGAGCTTTGAAATTTCCTTCGTATGCCGTAGATGACGGAACATACATAATAATTGGGTTCATTTGATTCACGTTATCAATTGATTATTCGATTTCATTCCGTGCAACACCAAGATGCTTTAAAAATATACTGTCAAGCGGCAACAATAAAATCTTGAACGAGTTTTCATTCTGGAATATTGACAAACTTAATCCAATTGTAGTACAAAGAAATTCAAAGTCAAGGCATCGGATACACTTGAGGATAGAAGCGCATTGTCAGAATATTGTAGAAAAGTTGATAGTGGATTGAAACATCTCTTTGATGTGCCAATCGAGACTTTATGGGCGTGAGTTGTCCAGAAAAGGTATCGATTCGCTGTTTCATTGCACCTTTCATCGTGTGACGGATGTCGGAGAGCATGGATAATTTATAAGTACGTGTAATCGTATGGATAAAACACTTCTCGTTTCCGTATCTTACTGCTTTTTTCTTGATCACACAAAAGGAAGCAGTAAGTGAGGGAAAATCCTTTGGCCAGCGAAGCTTGGATAATCTCTCTGTTATATGTCCCTCATGCTGCTGGGACCTCGCTTTGCTACAGTTTCAGGTGCTCATCCACGTGGAAATCATAGCTCCTTACGACTCGTCGAGACTCGAAATCGTGCGGAATATCATCCGAGCGTATCAAGAGAGATCTTTTTCTCAAGACTACCCAAGTGCCAAACTTGGTATTACGGAATTGGATCTGCCTATTCGGTGCAACGAATCTTCGGATTGTTCGATATATTAAAGCCGTAATTACTTTTTTAAATGTCCGAAAGTCTTGCCGCGTCGATTTTATGAGCAAAAGTATTTACGGGGGACATGTACGGGGGAATAATCTCCGTGGGTTTTTCTTCTTGCTTGTCTTGAAGAGAAAAGAAAAAAATTGCGTTGGAAAAAAGGAATGGCGAGAAGTAACTGAAAGGAGTGAGAAATGCATATAAATGGAAGAAAGAAATAAGGCTCCGTGAAGCTTATCGCCTGGGTGGGGCGACTCGATTTCCGTCGATTATCGACTTTATTGGAAACCCCATCAGTACGAATATATTCTGGCTAGAATAAAGATCGGGGATTTTTCGAAATGCCGTCCTACGTAACGAATGGAAGAATACTTCGTCTTTGATCTCAAGAATCGACGCGCCCTCGAAATCTGCATGAATTTTTCTGTTAATGTTATTCAAGGACTTACCTCTATGCCTATTAGTTTGCTTGTCGAACATCAGCATCGCGTCTTCTATCTGAAACAAAGAATAAAGACAATATCAGTAATTCCGTAAGGACATTTATGCCTCGAGTTCTCTAGTGATTCTACCGTAAAGTTTCTACTGATTCATAACCTCTCGACAAAACTGTTTACCCGCTGTAAACAGCTTCGAGGGAGTTATTCCTCAAAGATATATGGCCGTTGGAGAAGTCGCGAGACGAAAGAAGTTGCTGATATTGAATTCTGGTTCAGATACCGAAGTTTTAAGCAACGGTCTGCTCTGTTTGAACACGGAAAGTCGTTTTTCTTGCACATTCGCATCGCCATCCTATTTATTAGAGGAAAAAATAATCAATAAATGGCGAATTTTATTTCCAGGACTCAACATAAAAAGTTGATATTCGAAAATCTGGGTTACGGACCGATGTAGGTCGAGTTCCGGATTCGTTAATATTAATTTAAAGGGCGTGTGCCTCCTCTCATTGAAAATTACCAAATAACTTTCTATTGGATTTTGACGTTCCCAGTTTTTATTGCTGACAATGTTTTTGTTCCAAAGATTTTTATTCCTACGCTTTCTGGTGGGAAAAAGCTGGGAGGTGACAGAGGCGCGACTGTCAGTGCAACTTTTGCTCCACGAAACGTAGATTTACCTTAAAAAAATGTTCGTGCCTGGCATCTCAGGAGTGGCAACTACAGAGACACGGTTTGTTTGGATATCGTTAACTGTTCTTGAGACAAGAATGGTAAAGGAAGCTCTGACGTCACAGTTTCGAGAAAGACGAAAGGAAAGCGTAATTCGGGATTAAATAATTTTAACGGCAAATACACAGTTTTATCACTGCTTTAGGAGTGGTCCCAGACATCCACAGGACAATGCCACCTGAGTATTAGAATGTTCAAATAATCGTTTCAGCAAAAGCTATTTTCTAAAACTCTAGTGAGAGCATTTTTTCAAGCATGTCGCGCATACACGCCCCCATTCTTTTGCTCCGAAGGTGCATTAAAATCCTCAAAAAGCCCGCTTTGAGCCTGTGTCATTTAGCTGAGAAGAGTGGGTTTCTCACATGCGCTTTCATAAAACAGCCACGCGCCCCAGAAAATACAGACCTTTTCAGAGAGCAAAACAGAAAAGACTTTACAACACTACATATAAGACTTTCATTCGTACATGCACACTCATTCCTTCAGTTCTCTTTTCTATGAGAAGCTCTTTCATGACTATTTCTTGTACTATACACATGGAAAATCGCAGAGTAAGTGTTTACATCAAAGCTTTTAATACACGCGCTCTCCCTGACTGAAGAATGTAAAATTTTCATCTTTTTATGCGATTGTTTGCTACGCTTGAGGTACTGGGAAACATTTCGTACGATTTTCCAAGCGAAAGAGTATTTTTCATGGCATATTATAGATTTACGCGTGTAACAACTAGTTGTTTTTCCGCTCAAGGTTTTCATTTGGAAGATTTCGCTTGTGATTTCTCAAGTGGAGCTATCAAAAACGATGACGAATAAAAATAACTCGTCGAGACGGCAACCCAGAAACGTCAACTACCCTCGGTCATATCTTGTTTTCCTTATCTCCTAACCAGAAAGTGAATCCCGGAAGATTTTTATGGATACGTCGTAATTCGAAACGTTCCTTTTTTCCGTCAAGTTGGATGCCGGATTCGGCGTTAAATTCGCCTTTCGCTGCGCGGAACAATTGCTTCTGGAAATGTAACATTCTCAATGAATCGAATAAGTATTTAACTGTTTTACGAATTAAAGAAAAAGTTTTGTGTACAGAGGATGATATAAATATTTCTGGAAAGTTGGCACTTTTTCTATTACATTTTCAGCGCGGATTGTCGAAATGGTTTATTCCAAGTGAATTGTAGACGAGTATAGATTTGGTCAGTAGATTCGTAGTATTGACCGTGTCTATAGCGCAGTCCCCCAGTGCCATCACTCAAACATTTCCCTCAGCGGTATTGAGGAAATACGTGCATTATTAGCTGCCCTTTTGCAACCAACTAATTTGGAAAGTTACGAAGAACTAGGTCACGGTTTCGTACTTCAATATACTTGTGAACAAGTTTCCTTGCTATTGAAAACAATAGTTTCTAGGGTTTCGTAGGACTTCTAGTAAAATTTCATTCATGCAGATTACTTTCAATGTCCTTAAAAAAGTCAATCCTTCTTTTCAAAGTTAACGAAAAAAACAACGAACAAAAGTTTCAATGGCAATATTTCGTAATAAATATGAAACATTGCATCAACTTTATTGCCTATCAAAGCTCCAGATGCAACGTAATGTGATTATAAAAGTGTTTCGCGAGAGCGAAAAAATGTATCTGACATTCTTGACGTTTATAGCAAAAATATTTATGAACACTAACAAAGGTGTCAAGCAAAAAGTGTCATAGCACATTATGCAAAGTTGAAGAAATTGTTTCTAGTAACAAGCTTACTAAAATCTCGAAAATTGAATGCAATTTTTCAAACATTGAATAAACAGTTTATACGTTTCGAGGTAATCCTGAGAACATTAACGTCAACGTGAGAGGAAAAAAGTATGACTCAAGCAGCAAATTTCTGTATATATCGACGTTTTAATAGCCTTTGTGTGACCAGCACAAATATTATTATCAACGCCAACATCTTCATGAATTAAAATAATTCCGAGTGCACGAATCGAGCGATAGATAAAAATTCGTTCAGGCCGTGGATTGCGTGCGCGTTCAAGAAAGATAAACTTGTGGAAAAGTAATATCCGTAAATCCCCTCTTCTCTTTCTATCTTCTCCAGCCACGTAATTCTCTCTTGCGGGTGTACAACCCTCGTATATCAGAATGTATCCGATGTACCTGTGCTGGCAGAGATGAACTGAATACGCGGGTCGAGCTCGTCGAATCGCCATGCGACTGGTGCTGAGCGGAAGAAAGAAAGTTCCGGGATTTCCCAATGGCCTTTCTCGACTTTTTTTCCAAAAAGCAGAGGGATACGCCCCGAGCTTCGCATAATTTTCTGCGAAAAGTTTTCCGAAGTCGCGGTGCTTTTCCGTGACGAAATTCTCGCCCAACGTCGCGCTTTTCTTTTCATTTTTGCTTCTCTACCTTTGCGTTCCCCGACATCGAAAAAATCGCGATCAAAAATAATTTGCTCTGTAATTTTTCATTGCAATTTTCGAAAATGAGCGAACGTTAGGGAACAAGAGATTTCAGAAGAAAATTTTATCGTCAGCGTAAACCGGGCTACGTACTTCAGTCTCGCCTGCTCAGACATGCAAGAGAGTTAATCCGTTTATTCTACGACACGAAGGCAATTCCTGTCTCCTCGTAGCACGCTGGAAAAGCGCGCAGTAAAGTTTATGGTAAACTCGACATTTTGTTTAAACAAGAACTGTGGAAAAAACCGCCGAGCTACGTCATCATGCACCGACGTTCTCGATGCACGGTAAAATGCTGACAGTCGTTGGAACGAAAGGCAGCTCGGATAAAAAAAAAGATCACCGAGGGTTGGTTTTCCAGCGCTCTCGCTTCATTCTCTCGTGCTAGGGATCCTCAAAACGATTTTAACCCTCTGCGACCCGCGGTTACGTCTAGATGAAATTCATGTATTCACCAACCCACCGATATTTATCGCTTCTTTTCACTGCCGGGCCCCATGTGTTCCATTATACGGATATATCTATAGCCTACATTTAGAAAGTGGTGGAAAACTGAATATTGCGAAATTGAAATAAAAATAGCCTTTCCCATTTCATTTATTTCCGCGAGTGACGAATGTGCTCGACTTTTTGAATAACACTTTTCACCGCTTTATTTATACATATTTTTGGAATGACATTTCGAAAATAGATTTTATTCCGGCTTATGTGTTTGAATGGAATTGTCTCTAGTATTCCGGGAGCGTCAACAAGACGTAATATACATCGCAACTCATGGTGTATAACACTCTAATTTTTTTGTTCGACGCGACGGAAAATAAATGGCGAATATGTGACGCTTGATCGGCGATTCTTTCGTATGTAAGTATTCGGAGCGCGGTTCCAAGTGAGACAGATATATTCTGCTGCTCGGGAAGACAGAGGATTTCCTGACTCTTGTTTATGGTTTGTTTCGACACTTGGAGCTTCCACCCAGCACTGCGTGGTAATATGAAAAGTACTAGGATTTACGAATGTCGCATGGTGGCAAAACGATTCCGCTGCTGACAAAATTGTTCTCCGATTCGAATGAAAATGTGGTCGAAGGGAAACTGTATTTCCGACGTTGTTTTTGAAATAATGCGAGGCAAAAAGTGCGCGATGGAAACAAGTCGAGAAAACAAGATAAATTTGTCATTTCTGTAACAAGTTGCAGTTGCCAACAGCGATCAATGTTCCGCGTTACAACAATAAGTTACGGTATAAAGTTCAATTTGTCGAGACATTGAAGAACGCGAGACGACGGTATGAAAAGAGGAAATACGTAAAAGAGGGTACTTTATGTAGTGAAATCGTATTTCTATTGTTCATAGCATTTGCAGCGAAGGCGGAAGCGCCAGGCGCTTGCACTTAGCGCACCTCGTACATTTCCTGAGTGCGAGGCAGTTAGGCCAATTCGAATTTCGCGTGACAATCTCTGAACACTTGGGCACAACAAAGAACTCGGTTACATTATGAGAATTACTATAGTAATAGGGCCAATGACTCCTTCGATTAAAATTTGCTATCTTTCATAATCGCAATTTGGAGCGAATGAAATGAACAGGAAAATTTAGAACAAAGTTGGTAGTCGAAAAAAGACCGCAGGAAAAATGAACGCTCTAACAGATTCGCGGAATTAAAAGTTCAATGTTACTTTTTTCTCTAGGGAAATTGCAAGAACGCTTCGAGTAAGAATGTGTTATTCCGTGGACAGTTTTCGTCAGTAGTTGTAATTAGGAAATTTTTTATGCTTCTCATAAAATTATGCAACGAAGATCGTTATTTCGATTGTGCAAATATTATATTTAGAGGTTGTAAATTTTTATAATGAACATTATATGTAGACGGTACTCAACGACATCGCGAAATGCATTGTTTGCGATACGTTCATTTTTTATGAAAACAAAATCGTCATATTTTATCTCGGTTCGGTCGATGAAAGGCAAGAGGATTGCTATCATACAACGTATCACGATTTAATATATTTCAAATCTGCGAAAGCACGGAAAATGGTTGGGATAATGCCATCTCGTATTTCATAAGAGTCGATACATGAAAATTCTATGATAAACGCGTGATTCGATCTTTGCCCACCGTTTTGTGATCGGCACTCGAATTGCCCAGGGAAATAATTCTATTTTACTACCTTTTCAATGCCTTAAAATTTTTTTTGCATCGTAAAGTATTTTTATTGCCGTACGATTTCCCATTTTCACCGAAGAAGAATTTTTTCGCTTTATCAAAATAAAAATAGGTTGACAAGTGGCACAAATTACAATCATACATTTATTACGAATATAATTCAGAGCGTGATTATTTAATGAAATGTGTTTTCCAATTTTACAGAAAAAGTAAAATTAATAATACTCATAATAATAATGCCAAGAATAATAAATGAATGATGATTCATTAATTCGCTTCATTTGTCGAGTCACAATATTTCAACCATTTAACATTTCACTTTTAACGGAAATAAATATTGAAGTGACCTCCCGTGATTGTCGATATTATCAGATAAAATGTAAATTCAATAATAGTAGCCAAAGGCTACAAAAGGATCACTCTTCAAAAGATAAACTTCAAATGAAAATAGTAAGAAAGTCTTTGATGTAATAATGGATCTTATGTAAATTGATACTAACAATTTGTTGACAACACTCGCAAAAAATATAACGGTCGGAATTTCTCAAATTTTTTAAAGCATTTTCAGCTTCAATTTTCCATTTACTTTTCAATCAAGCAAAACATCGAAATTTGATACTGAAACAACTACATATCAGGATGATTAAAAACACTTGTTGCTGAAAGAGTTGATAATTTCGCAGATTCGCAAACTTGGAACGGTAGATACCACTGTTTATACCAATAATTATTTTGTGATATTCATCTGTTTTTTTCCAAAAAGATCCGTATATTCCGAGTTTATCCGTGTATTTAAGTCTTATAGTTTACTGTTTAGTTAATACATGTTTGAACCCGTAGAATAAACAGATTATACGGCTGAATCAGCTTCCCTTCCAGTGTTGGAGAGTAATATTCTTCTAGGTTCTACATTTCATTTTTTGCGTATGAAACGCAAGTTCCCATTCGATCTAGAAAATATCTAGAAAACTTTGGAAATATGATTTCCGCGTTTAGCAGGGTAGGCGCCATGATTTCTAGACGGATCGAGCAAACTTTTCGGCAAAGAGGAGGAAAAAATTCTCAAGCTTGAGAAGATTATCGAATTCGAGTCGCGTTTTTCTTTCGTCCTTAACCTTAATTGCACTTTATTACAATTCGAATCCAGAGAATTTCACGTCTTCGCGTGGAGGCGAAGAGCCCACTTGCCACGATCATAACTCATATCCTGAGAATCCTTAAGGACGGCTCCAAGTAGAAGAGAAATCGCGCGGTAAGAGGAAAGAGAATAACTAAAATTTATGGGGTGTATGGCTGCGCCAAATTCTCAGCTATATCATCCCCTGGAGCCCACTTACCCAGTTATTCTCTAACCACTCGTTCACGTAAACTATTACTTTTTTGGCCAAGAGAACTTGTCGCGAATTGTGCTTGCCTCCTTAGCAAAATTCGCAATTGCACACGTGAACGCAAATAAACACAGATTTTATCATATTGTATCGACAAGTTTCAGAATCTTAAAACCAGTACTTACAGAGTCAAATCTCAATGAACAAAAAAAAATTTCTCGTTGTTCTTTTCGGATCACTAGAATTCATTTAAATAATTCGAGGTTGATCATCTCATAAAAAAGGCTGGCACGTGAGAAAATCGAAAGTTTACCAATGAAACAATTTTGGTATTGACGTGGGTTAAGCTCAAGTAGTAATCCTGAACAAATTGTACTTTCTACTGATGTCGGATTACAGCATTTACTTCTAGGTATGAAATTTGGAGCTGATGAAACCTGGAATCCGGAAAGTAGATCCGTCCAATTGCTTTGTGAATAACCAAGCTGCCAATCCCACATTAATCGACGTCGGTTTCGGTCTAGTTAGTGCCATTGATAGTAAAATTAATACGACTGAATTTCCTGAATTAACTAGCGATTCGGTTTGGAATTTCGGGTGAATCATTTTGACGGATCGAGTGATGTTTCAATGAGGTAAGAGACAAACAGAAATAGCAACGATATCATATGTTTTCGGCGCTCGGATCAGCATATGGTACAGTCGCACGTTGAATACTTCATAGATCGTCCTAGGGACGATAGCGTGTGACCAATCGCTCTGGAAGGACATGATTATACTTTTACGAGAACAGAAAACGAGGTTGATGCACGCTGAATAAAGCATGAAATAAAACTAAGGTGTAAAAAGAGCCAACAAATTTCGCCGATTGATTGACCGCGTTCGATCGAACGACGTGATTGCGTCATTGCATATTTGAAAAAATTTCCGAATAATGCTGAGAAATCAATGTTGCGTGGAATAAGAAAAGCCGGTAATCTTTTTCCCGATCCTGCTTCGAGTGTTGTTAAATCGCGAATTTTCTCTTTGGTGAAACCAGAAATAATGGTATTAGGAAACCCCTGGAAGTCAGAGTCTGCAGCCGGCTAACTGTCGCCCCCTTAGTTGACCCTTTCACGGTAATGACAGACAAGCTATCTCGACGAACGAAGCAGTCGCTGTCAGTCTATACTGGCTTTTCTCTAACCAGATCCGATGCCCTGCCTACGCAAACTTGCTGCAACGTATTCGTAAGACGATATTGTAAGGGTTGATGAGTGAATAGAGCCGTGCAAATGATTGGCGGGGAAGTTCCGCGTTGTCACGAAAACTTGAATCTCTGCACGTTTCGTTTTACGTCGGAGCTCGAGAAAACGTACAAAATTCAGCATTTCGATCCAATGTTCCAACGTATTCGGGGAAAGCAATGCTACGAAATGCCCTTCATTTTCGATAGCAGACTTCTGAAAATTTCTCGGAAAACACAATGTACGAGGAACTTTAAGCTGAAATAACGCATATTACAAAAAGAGCGTCAGGCGTCGCACCGAGACATCGCATCGCGCGCGCACGACCTTCTTAAATATTAAAGCGCAGTATCTCACTGAAATATCGCGACACCGACTGGCTGCTTCCGCCGTAGGACGGCTGGCGTGAAACGAATTTAAATATGAAAAACTGCCGCTTCAAAATTTAAATCCCATTCGGGGAACATTCTTGAAGGAGACAAGTGTCAGCCAGGAAACTAGGGCTTCCGATGGCCCGACGCGAAAAGTCGCCCCTTTTAAAAAGACTCCTACTAGACCAGGCATTCATCTTCTTACGACATAAATAATCCTGTTAAGGTTTTCACGAGGAGTCTGTTGTCTTGGGAAAAATCCTGCATCACTTCCCGTGTCAGCCTTCGAATCGCAATTTTTGATTAAGCTCAGATTTGTCGAGGTTTTTAATAGAAAATATCATGATTGATGAAAACAAAAACCGAGAAATTTTGTTTGCATTTCCGATGAGGAAAAGAGGAAGAAGAAAATCAGATTTCGCGAGTTGACGCTACGATCTGAACATGCCATTATTTGAAATCCTACTTGAAAGGGTTATTGAAAGTACAAAAGGATACTTCGGAGTAGAAGTCTCTTGTCCCCTGCTGTGAAAATACTCAAAATACTATTCATTGATTGGAAGACAAAACACTGACCATCGACGAGTCACGTCTTAAGGAAGCCAACTTTGCAGAGGACGCCTCGCTCGCGAGCAAACTTTCACAATCTTTTTAATTGCATTGCCAAGAAACTCAGTGATAGAAAAGTACGGAGTAGCTACTTCGAGGTATGGGGTACTTCCTGCGTTTCACCATTGCTGCAACTTAGTTGCTACTTCTCAACCGGACGGAACGTCTCGTGCAAACACGAATATACAGAAAAATGTAGCGCTAATTTTCTGAGTGCATTTGCCGAGATCCGATTTGTCGGACAGCTTTTCCGAATTATAAGCCGTTCGTTCCACGCTAGCATAGCTTTTCCTTAATTTGGTCGGATGTGCTTTGCCACGAAAAAGATGAAAAAGCCATACTTCAAACCGTGACTTGGGGTTTGATGAACTTTTTCAAAAAGAACAGCTGTGGACTTTCATAACTTAACATTTTTTTTCAATTATGTCATCCATCGAATCTTGAAGGAATCGTGGCTTGCAGTTTACATTTTTCTTCGGTCTGGCATGTCTTTCATTTCACTTCCTTACGAGCTTCGTTCCAATTACATCATCCAATTAATCCACTTAAGAAAGTTTCGCGAGTGTATACATATATATTCGTTAGGAAGTGTGGTATCACGAGTCGGCGTTCTTGGTATTGAAGCAAATCTGCATGCGACCAACGTGCCAAGATTCCCGTGATCATCGTTACAATGGAATTCATTGATTAATTTCTCTTCATATTCAAACATGATTCCGTGGAGAATCATTTCAGCGTTTGAATTAATGAAGAGTTGATGAAAATATAAATAAATACAGTTTCAAGTTTTGTAAAATTGTCAATATCCAGAAGGATGGTGTTAATTAATCAATCTGGAGTGCGATTTTTTTTGGAAGAAAAGTAATTTTTCAGTTCGAAGAGGGATCATATTTCGTGAAGAAGTGTGCGTTGGCGTTAGAGGATTTCGCGAACTTTGATCGTTAACGTCATTGTGGTAGGCACCGATACAGCCTCGGCACAGGAACTGGCAACACCTGTATCTCGTCGACACCTGTAGCTTTCAAGGTCCCTTAGAATTGCGGAGAATACCGGGAGAAGAAAGCGAGAAAGTAGAAATACGTTTCTATATGGGACAAATTGCATCTGCGCGCGCAAAGAGAAACAACAGTTTAATGGAACTGAGCGAGCCACAGGATGCGCAACTTTCCGTTGCTTATTATTAATTTACATGCGTATATTATTACCAGATTACTGCATGTTCTGATGAACAATGAAGTAATTGAATACATGCGGTATTGTCAAATAACCGATATTTTCCTTTGTAGTAAAAGATGGAAAGAGACTCTGTTGAACAAATGCTTGTAGATTAAAATAGATGTAACGCGCATCAAAATGTGAAGGGGCAAACAAGAAAAACGGGAATAGAGGGAAAAAATTACAAGCAAATTTGACGGTAACATACAATAAACACACAGAGATACTTCAGGTTGATACGCGGAACAAACGAATAAAACGTGGCGCAAATCGCCGATAGATGGACAGCGAAACAGACAGACAAACGAATCGACGGGGTTGGAAGTCCCTAAGGATTCGATGTCCCGTAGGACACAATTCGATTACGGAACGTCATCCGGCTTTTACGGCCCTCTATTTTTGATCATTCGAACTTTTCTGGGCTAAAATTCCGTAACGATTCAGAGGCTCGAAAAAACAGGGCTTGATATCGCGTCCCACATTTCGCGGCTAATCAAGCAGCTCCACCCGTGAATAGGGAAAGGTGAGCTGGATGCGAGCCATCCCAAATGAAAGAAGAAAAACATATTGTGGGCGAGCAACGGCGCATGATATCCCGCGACCTCGTTTTGTCGACATTAATGTACTTTTCCCGCTTACTCGCCTAAGTTTGTCGAGGTTTGGAGTGTATTCAACAAGTGCTTACCTGAAACAGGACAAGAACGAACAAAGTCAGCGATTCCTCGTGCCATAATATACAGAGGATTGCGAAATATCTCACTCGTGGAAATCATTTGAAGTCTACTTCGACATTTTTCCGAGCACAAAAGAAACGAATATCGAAATATTATATTCGAAGACGAATTTGCTTGGGCAATGTTGAAGCTATTCCATTGAAAAAACCTATTAATTCTCGATTCCATTACGATTTCTTCCTACGTGCGAGTGCTTTTTCCGCAACGAGATTCCTCGATTTCCGCGCCAGTTTAACTTCAACACTGCCGCGTCATAAGCATCGGATGATTGTCGTCGATATTATAATTTTGATTTGGTTTATTGTAATCAGTGCTTGACAACAGCGGTAATGATTTCGTCAGTGCGATAGGATCGTGGATGCGACGATGCATATAAACGTCGGCACAAAATGCCAGGGCGAGTTTGCCGATGACCGGCGCTGATGACACGTTCTCTGTTGGCAACATTAAGGGTGAATTCGACTCTTTCAAAGTATGCAGATGTTACGCATCAGTTGCACGGTGTGTAATACGCGTAACCTTCCTGGCTGGCGGTGGATATATTGGAGAAGGGCTCGATTCCGTTAACCAGTTCGAGGTACGTGTCATTCGTTGGATGATTAATCGTTTAATTAGCAGCAGTGTTACGCTGGCATGGTTCTACTCATCCAGGCGTAGCCACCGTGTCAGCCCAACTCGCCGAACTCTCGAACCACCCCCCGATGCGCTCGCACGTACATCGAGCTTTCCTCCGCACACAGACACGTTCCAAAGCAGCGACTGCAGGCTTATACTGACGCGCGAACTATTAATCGCACGAGACATGAGCTCTTCCCGCACGCCCGAAAGTTCGTCTGGAGTTCGCATCGGAACCTCAAAGCAAACTTTGACGGATCGAGCCTCGGGGACTTAAAGTGTAACCTGTCATTCGTGAATCGCTTCAAAATCCGACTGCTACTTATTCACCGTGGCGGAACACGACGTGATTGGGAAATCAAAAAAAATGCCGTAGACTTTGAATGGGGAAAAGTTTGACGAGCGCCAGCTCGATTTCGCCGCTTGGGAGAATGGATTGTTCCTTCGATAAATTCCATTTCCAAACTTGCATATCTCTTCGATTTAAGATTGCGGTTGCGTGTGAAAAATATCAAGAGTGAATCGATTGGATTTTGCGCAATTTGAATTGTGAGTTTTTCAAAGGAGCTTCGATGTTTTATCGACGAAGATGACAATTCGAGAATGGACGAGAAAAAACAAACAAAAATGCGGGAGAGGACATCGGACAGCGGCGCAAATGAAAAATCACCATTTGCATTCTCACTTCATCCCGTATTTATTTTCTACCTCGTTTCGCAACCTGTGCTACTCTTTTTCTGATTCGTTTGACCGCGGTATCATAGGCATTTTGACATCGAAGCTGTTTGCAGACGTAAAAAAAAAACTAATCAAGTGTTTGTTGTTATTGTTTTATCTTTAAAAGCGCGTGGTGAACGCTACATCGTTGAAAATGTCAATTTATGTTCCGCAGAGAATTTAATGAAACGATAAATTCGAAGTTTTGATGAAAAATGTTGCTTTTCCTCGACAGCAACGACGCGGTTGAAAAAAAACCACGACGGCGGATCAGTTTCCCAGCTATTTTATGACGCGTTATTCTGCGTTTTTTGAAGCGACGATTACTAAAATTGTTTTCAAAGGGTTGATCCAAAGAGCTGTCAAAGACAGTTATGCTGATGCGTGTGCATGCTGGGGTTCGTTTGGAATTTTCTAATTAATGTTTTTTCAACACGAAAAAAATGTTCTCATCAATATTGCGAGCGGAAATAAAAATGCCTCTTTTTACTTCGCTGCTTTTGATTCATTTAGAGCGGAGAAGAATTTTCGTTGAAAAATTCCTGCACTGGCCAATAATTTGAAGATAAATCCCACGTTGTAAATAAATAACGACTGCTCACAACATAAAACGACTGAAAAGGCCGTGACCATTTACTCTCAAATATCGTAGAAAATTTTATTCCCCAAGATGGTTTCTGGACATAAAAATGCTGTTGCAACGCAAGGTTTTTTTCCAAGCTTCATCATTAAAAATCGCACTTCGATCGAGATGAAAAAAGTGACTTCCAGTCTACTGACGTCACTATTTTCTCTTTCAAGCGAATTCAAGATACCTAGAGCGAGAAAATAGAAAATTCAATCGCGAGAAAGACAAAAGGCGCTATCCATTTTAGCTATCGATTGCACAATGAGAAAACTAACGCTCTGAAGATGCGTGAGCCATTTTTGTGTCAGCGTCACGATAACGATGGCAAAGAAAATGAGGATGCACGTAACAATAGCGATATCGATGAAAGAAAGCCCATTATGCTCTCCATTCATGTTCTTTTACGAATCTCGTTATTATTTTGCATGAAAACACATTTTGTGTGTGATTTCTTCACATCAAATATAACGCTCTGATTCGTTTGACAACAATTACACCGTACGGAGACAGATTTCATAAAATATATCCCAGTGGTCGGTGAAGCGATACAGGAGCATGAAATTCAATTACGCAAATTGCGTCATGTAAAATTCAGAATTAAATATACTCACTTTTAGGGTTTAAGCGAATGTACTTTATATGAATGGAACTGCGTATTATACAATCGCTATTACAAGGGTACGGATAATACAAATGTCTGGTGGCGACAATTTATATTGACATTGCAAGCCAAACTAATTTCCGTAACAACCGCTTGGGGCCAGATCAAATGTGCGGAGAAAATCCGCTGGGACTTTTGGCTGGTGTTGCGCTACGAGATGAAACGTACGGCTTTTTTCTAGTCGTGGATTGCCGTACAACGTCCAATTTTCATATTTTATTGGATTTTATCGTGTGTACCTGCCATGTTTAATTATCCTTTTCACGTTGTCTTCTCGAGTATGTATACTCGAGGGAAATGCGGATAGAATTCAACATAATTTGATGAACGATATCCATCGATTATCAAAGCAAGGAAATTCCCGATAATAGCCTCGAATCCTTGAATCGATTTTTCCCCCATTCCGTAATTGCAATTTCTTTTATTGTAAATCATTTTCTTCAAAGCGTTTTCATTTCCCCATTACCGAATTTTAAATCACGTCTTAATTCAGAAACTGCACAGTCGATCGTATAACCAGCATAAATGAATGATGGGAAAGATTCGGTATTTCGTGGCTATTATTTACTTTCCATTTTCCGATATTTTGCTGCTCTTCGTTTACGTCATTCTGTGGATTTATTCCTACTTTGTACGTCATAGTATAATGCACTCGCAAATAATTGATGAACATGTGCATGATAATGTTCCGTATGCTTATAAACACTTTATAACCGAATGTTATTATCATGAAAATTGTAATCATTCGTTTCCCGACGGAAAATCATCTGCAGGGTCAAATCTTATATTGCAGTTGGCAGTAAAAATAAATGGTCGCGCATTTAAAATGCAAGTGGGACGAATATACATTAAGCGTATGACTGAAGTTATAATAATAATACCAGGCCAAATTTGGGTGCACGTCAGCATACGGAAAATGATGCTATGTTTAATGACTTATTTTAACTAAAATATTGGGAGAGTTTAGCGCCGTACTTATTTTATCTTTCATCCTCAAACGAACTAATTGCAATTACGTAGATGATTGAATTGAGAAGAAGTCGGAACACCGAAAATTCATTCGTTTTCAACAAGTTTAAAGTTAAAACCAGTTATAAATATGAGAAAAGACCTTAGTGAATTCGAACCTGTGCTGACGTTGCACATCGACTCTCGTGGCCCTATTCAAGCAAGCATCATTTTCTAATCGACTAACCGCAGAACGTACAAACTACTTTACGGATTTCGCTTTCGTCCTTTCAAAACGAAATATCGTATCCATTATCGTTCAATTCTATTGCGCGAAATGCGATGCGCTTCTATACTGAAAAATCGCCGAGGCCGCAATGTTCTCAACAATGAAGTTCTCCGTTTCAACATGAAAATGTTCTATAGAAAATGATGCCGATTGTTTGAAATTGCGCTTTTATCTTTTTGATTAAAAATGTATACAATGTAAGTTTTGAGGGAAAAAAGTAGATGAAATCGAGGGTCAATTGAAATGAACGTAAGTTATTAAAGTAATGAAAGAGAGTTGTATACATTTTTTTAGTAAAACTGAGTAACGGATTTGCTCCACAGTTAGCAGGAAAAGTGTTCAATAACCTCGAGAGGGAAAACTCGTTTTCTCTGAGGAACAGTGAGAAAAGTGAAGAGGAGCGAAAAAATTGAAGAAGCATCAAAGGTCCTCGTTATGGTATCTTTATATTTTCAACGCGAAAGATTTGATAAGATGGCAGGGAATTAGTAGTCAACGACACAAATTGTAGGCGAAGCCTTCAAGCGCCGCGAAATAACTACGTGATTACGAGTTAATCAGAATTAATTAAGT
>JABFQM010000152.1:0-49570 GCA_022816865.1 Zelostemma sp. ZL-2020 | reverse complement strand
CGATAATGTATTCCAGCTGGCGTTCTAAGAAAAATACAGATTCAACCTCCTAAGCACGGATTCGACGCTTATTTATACTCCGCTAAGTAGCGGCATTACGCTGTATTACGACCCTAAATGCCGGCTCAACTTTTTTTCCGGAGGTGCCGGCAGATTTCTCAACAACTCTCTTATTTCTCGGGTAATGCGCGACGAATGAACTGAACTTCGAGTAAGCTCGTTCGAGAAACGTTTCTCTTCACAGGCCCTTTGCTTTCTCCTTGTCCTCGGAAATTAAAAGGAAACGATCGAGTCTCTCTTAACCCAAAAGTCAGCGAGATTTTTACCACCGCGGGAATAAATCGTGGACATGAGAAATTCACAAGCCCCGAGGGAGCCGGAAGACAAATGCTTTTACAACGCTGGATCTAAAGAACCGCAAGTTTTAAGTATTTGATTACGGCCCTGCGAGCGCGTAACTCGCTCGGAGTAACCGCCCCGAAGGTGCAGAACTACTCGCGCTCGCACTTCGGCCCTCGCGCTAATGTCATGCGATACTTTGTTACAGCGCCGTTAATTTTAACGCGCCTTACGTGTTCTCGATTCCTTCAACTTTTTCCCTTTACGACTTTAAGATTAAGCCGTTCCCACTATTTGACCAAGTACCCAACCGTGTTCTTTTCCCGAGACTTTTATGAACTCTTACGATACGCCATAAATTATTCCTGCCAGCTTCTCCAACTACCCAAAGAAATTTCGTTGGCGTTGGCTTTCGTTTCGGCGGTGAAAACAACGAAACGAATATCGATATGACGGGGCAATCGCGACACAACTTGGCGTGAATTATAAGCTTTACCGCACCGATCACGAGCGAGAGCGACGGATCTGTCAAGCGCATGTACCTCGCGGACATTGCCTCGCGCATTCGACGTTTCATATCAGTGACGCGATTGTCGTATTGTCCAATTCAGCTTTTTATCTCGTTATTGCCGCCGCGCTGTTCGTCACACGAAGCTACCATTACCCCAATTCACAGCGGCTCGAAAATTTCGAAAAGCGACCGCTACGTTTGAAAGCTCGAGTCGCTTTTGTTGGCTCGTCTTATCTGTATTTAGTTTCGAACAGTAAGGAAGTAACGACTCAATTTCATCTGAAACATTTGCTCTTACTGCCCTTCGACCAGTCTCATGTGAGACTTTATCGCGAATCGTCAAAAGGATCATTAAACCTTTTCAAATAAATTCCTGGAGCAAACGACGCGTTCAACATATTTTTCCAGCTTTTGATTCACTATCGAAACTGTACAGCGTGACAATTTTTATATTCATTTTATTGTTCTTCTATGATTCTGGTATTAAAAAGATTCATTTTCGAATTCTAATTTAAAAACTAATGAAGGTTTTGTACCAACCGACGTTCAGAAAAGTCAAATTTATTCAGCAGAGTAAGTTTATTTTTGAAAATAGAATTTGTATAATTTAACTGTTTTATTACAAAACTACGATTTTTCGTTCTATATTTCATCCAATAACAGATTTGTCCCACTGTACCACCCCTTCCTTAAGTCATGAATTTGTGGACGACAATAATCGCAAATAAGCAGGACATTAGGGGTAAATTAGTTGTCTGCTGCATGGCCGAGCCAGCCTCTGTCTCGGTTTCCCGAGTTTCAGTTTGTAACTATCTTCCAGAGTTTCTCGAAGACATTAGGTACACGCAAATGGGCACGTGCTGGGACGCACAAACGTACGCGGCTATTTATACGTTCGAGCATTGCAATTAAATAGGGAAGTCTGCGAATACTCGAGCGACCTTAATGGGTCATATTTCCAATTCCGGTAGGAAACGCAGGAAAAAAATCCATACCCAAGGTTCAATTTATTTTCACATCACAGTAGTTTAATCCCGCACTGGTCAGCCCTGATGAACGTCAAATTAATCGAAAAAATGTAGGTCGAGGTTGCAGTTACAGAAATTGCGCGATGTTTTTTGGGTTATCGATCGGTACGAGCGATAATGGAAATGTTTTTTGAAGTGGTGTATTTATTTGATTCTACGAAAGGGCGATTAAAATTGAAACGTTCGAAGATAAATGGATCTTCGACTCGAAGAAAGTCGGAGTAACTAAATAATTTCCAAGAGTCACTGAAAGCTCATTTAATAAAACACAGTTCTCGATAAACTGCGAATCCGACAGTACGCCAATCTCCTTTCATGACAGTAGTCGGAAAACAGGTATTTCCCATTAACCCATTTCCCTTGCGATTCTTGAATAACCCGATGCCAAAATCCGTCATTGTTTATCACGTTATTGTACCCCAATGTAGAACTAACCTTTTATTGAATGTAATCACGAATCAATTTTTCAAAAAATGTCGAAAGAATAAATCGCCGCAAAAAGGACTCTTTATTCGATCGCAACTCTTCCAATTTTTATTCCACGTCTTGATTCAAGGAACACATTTTCCCACACCACACTCAATGTTATATGTGTGAGTTCATAGAAAAATATCAAGACATTTTTTTAATAGTTTTATTTCTGAGTTTATATCAACAGAAGTTAAACTTCGAAACAACTAATGTATAATTTGCCATCACAAACTTGTATGTTTGTATGATATTCATAGTCCTATTAATAGTTTGCACTGTTGAACTCAAAACGAATATAAAAAAATATAAAAAAGCGTTTACCTATCACGCTCATAGCGCAGATCGAAACGGCCAATCTCATTTTTCTGTGATTAATAGCTCGCGCGGAAGATAAATCTCTATTTGCGGTGGGCAGAAAGACTTATTTTTAATACCGTCATTTATACACCGGCAGCCAATCATTTCATAGAAACCGCAGATATCGAGCAAAGTCGAAGGAGGCGAAGTAATCGGCGTCCCTTTATCCGGCTGGAAATCGGCTCGTATACATTCCAAAACAATCACTCGGACGACCGGTCGCCATTACAGCCTCAACTTTGCACGCAGAAGCGACGGCTTTATGTATAGGGTGTACCGAAGGAAATAACCGTCATCTGTATTCGCGATAACATCGTAATTGAATGCGGTTGACGGGGATTTGCTATATGCCATCCTACCCCCCGGACATCATCCTTCTCGTCGCCCCGTCTCTTTCTCCCGACGCTGCACCCCCTAGTCCTTTAGTCCCCGGCGCTCGAGGTCGCGAGTATTAATCATATCAAGGCGCGAAAAAATCTACGCTCCTCGTAGCTCGTGAGAGCGAGCCCCGTCTCTGTGTCCGTGTCACGAGGCAACACCATCCACGCGGAAAAACACTTACACGATCGTACTCGTCGCGCAGGAAAGAACGAGTCTCGAATGGCGATACAAAGATAGCATAGACCAGGGAACTTTATGACGGTATTTCAGCAAAGTTGCCCGTCCTCCTTGAAAATGCCGAGTTGCTTTTTTTTCTGCCTCTTCTTTTACGACTTTCTCGCGCTAGGATTAATTAATCACGGGAAGAAAATTCGCTACGACACGTTGGTATTTTCTGGACGAGATATGCTATTGATGTTTAAAGTTTCGCTAGACCGGAACGTCTATATGCTTCACGGTCTATTCCCTTTACTCGTACGACACCGGTTCATAGCGTTCGAGATACGCTCGATGTCACGGTGGCGTTGGCCGGGTTTTTCAAGAAAGGATTTCTTTCGTAGGGGCTGCGGATGCAGGGTGCGCACCGTTACGACCCGGACATCCTCCGCGCGTCGGCTAAGAGAGCGCGTCACGCTCGTATTTCAAATTTTATCGCTCGAAAACGTTGAGGAGGAGACCCCCGTTTGTAACGTAAAATCCGCCGGCGACAAAATGTGGCTGTGACAATTTTCATATTTGCTTTTCGAGTCCATTTGTTTCTCTTTTTCGCGGTGGGAAAAAATCGTATTTTTTTTAGAAATGACATGAAAAAAAGAACATATCCCGAGAAAATAAAACTCGAAATCACTCTTGGGAAAAAATATCGTCCCATAAAGAGACGCTAGTTAAGATTAATTGTAATTTTAGCGTAGAATCCCGAGGCTGGAGTGAGCTTTTTGCCGAACATAATGCATAGCGAAAGACGACGTCCTTATCCGAGGATCTTTAATTTCGACCGCGAGCTTGCGAGAGGGGTTGCCGGCCGAGCCACGTCGTCATTTGTCCGCTGCATCGAGCAGAGGGGCTCTCTTTCTCTGTCTTTCTCTCTCTTTTAACCGCGGACGTCCGTGCTTCGTGGCTGAAGAAAAGGACGGCCTGGAAATTGCCTTCGCTGATTTCATTTCGTGGTAGATTATTTTAAGGGGACCGTCGCTTTTTTCCCCGCATGATTAATGCGATTTTTGAGGGTAGGAGAGGGAGAAAGAGAGCTCACCGTGCCGCATCAGCTCCCCAAACCCTCGAGGGTAGCCTCGATTTAATTTCGCGCTGGAAAAATCGTACGAATTTGTATCTGTTTTTCATTAAAATAATTTCAAAGTTAAATTAAGCTTCCTGGGTCACGTCGCTCAACCCTTTTCAGTCGAATCGTAACGGAACTCGATCGCTCAAAGCTCTATAAATTACCGAGACTCGCGTTCCCGAGTTTTAAGGAGTTTCAGCGTCCCATTATAAAGTCTTCACCGAATATAATAACATCTGACTCTCGCAGCCTGGAAGACATTAGGGAAATCGTGCGGCCCTTGTCTGATGTCCCTCTGCCTAAATCGGCCAACTTCGATATGCAACGGCTTTACTTTTCCCCGGATTCGATACGGTTTATATTGGATAGCGATATTCGATTTGAGATCGTTCCCGCGACGCGAAACGAGCCGGTGGGGAAAGGGACAAAGTATGGAAGTGGATGATAAAGATAAAATAAAAGCAGGTTCGATGCCTTCAAGTATTAATAAGAATGTATTGTTTTCTTTTTTCGTTCGTTAGTAGTGAAGCTCTTTCGAGTTCCTTTTTAATATATTAGATAATAGTGCACTAGTCGTGGTAATATATACAGATGAATAGGTAACGGAAAATTCTTCTCTTTAAACCATCTCTAAGCCCAGGCCAAGCACAAATTATTTCAATTTTCAGTACGAAAAATTGTATCGACGTTTTTTTCATCGTCTACCAATTCTGACTAAAGCGACAAATTCGTGAAATCAAAACACTTCGATTACTTTATAAGAATATAATTTATTTCCTTAATTTGCGGGGCGAATTTATGCTTCGTCTGGGGAAAAAACGATACTTATTTTTATACACGAGTACTTATGATTTGTACTGAATTATACAGAGCGGTGTAATATACATTCTCGGTATTTGTCTCCGTTTTGGTTACGTGCCGTTTCCTCTTCGCGGTGATACGCAAATACTCATGTGTCACGAGTTTATACAATTTATGGCGAAATCGGTTTCATCTCCTATTATTATCCACTTGACATATCTCAAAAGTTTCAACGAAAAAAAAAACTCTTGACTTATCAAATAAAACAAGTGGTTTAACACGTTTACCGCGGGGAAAAAATACAAACGTTCGAGTGGTTCCTTATTTTTAACCCATCGAAAAAAGGTACACGGTTCAATTTTTTGCCGCGGCAAGCGTGCCAAAAAACGTCGCTACAAGTATTAAAAAATCATATATCACAAGTTTTACTGTATCCGTAAAATATTCTTATTTATACAACCGTCGCGCACATTTCAAGGTCTCATTTGGTGTGATTTTTTTGGTTTTACATAAAGACTATATGACTAAAGCCTCTCGATACGAAATTTTGAACGTTTCACAATTCAAATTCAACTCAAAATTAATTTGAAAAAAACTATTGACTGTCACGCCGTGAAAATATCTTGTGATCGAGGGGCAAATTATCTTACATCGTAATCTTTGGTATCAGCTGTATGGAACCTGACCTTCAATTTTTCTCGTATCATTCAGGTTGGCGCCGCGCTCCAAACTCTTTATACAATTACAGAAAGAACGTGCTTTTCTCAGGCTAGACAGATCACGAACTCAAGCGTCCGAAATCTTCGAAAAATCAATGCGAATTCAATCGATGAATCAGCAACGCTTTTGAGTTCGTTCCGAGTCCGGATCGTACGCGACTCTCGTGCGGTTGAAAACATTTGGAAGAAATAACATCACGCATGCGTACAAGTAATATCACGCGCCGAGGCAAGTTTGAGCTTTGATCGATTCGTAGATTTCCTCAATTACTCTCAGCCCCGTCCTTGATGTGTTTCTGTGTTATGTACAATTTTTTCTTCTCTCCGAATCCCTTTTTTCCCGCTTGGCAGAATTTCCTTTTCGAATCGGCTTCGATGGCACATGTTTTACAGCCAATGAGCGACGAGAGGAAAATAGAACGCTGACTTTCTTCACTCTCCGGAGATTCCCCGTTCGAGTGTCTCCCCTTCGTCGTCCTTGTCGTTTGTCGTTTAACTCATGACGAACGAGGCGAGTTTAGTAGCCGTCCAGACATCCGAGTTTCTTCAGGGGCGGTGTGGCCTCGTCTCAGCTCGTCGGCGCGGGCATCGACATCGGCGGTGGTTTCACAGCCCCGAGACCCGGCCCGGAAAGCCCGTTATTATTCATATCACCGGGCCCTCTGGGCCCGATGTTTGTGCCGTTCACCGTTGGCGCTCCGCCCGACATTTGACCCTGAAATTTATATTTCATTTTTACTTCTCCGTACGTGAAACTTGTTTTAAATAGAAATATACTTGAAGAACATTTTTGTTGATTTAACAAACGATCGATAATTTTGTCCAGTTTTATTTGAACGATGCTGTGAACGTATAATTCGAAAAGTGTAATTTGTTTTGAACCTGAAAAAATTGAATCAAGAAAATAAAAACTACGCTTGAATAATTATTTTAAAAAAGCACTTGTATGAATCGAAATTCTGAAAGTTAGAAAATATGTTCAAACTTTTCAATTCGATGGAAAAGTTCACTTTATTATGGAAGTATTGAACTGCCAATTTTGTTAAATAAACAAAATAGTTTCTTCGAGTACGAAAAAAATATTCTTACGTTCGCGACGTGATTGTGCTGTCCCACTTGTTGTCCCATAACATGTCCCTGCTGACCTGAGTGCTGCAGGGGATTGTGTCCGGGGTGAACATTTTGTCCTGGGGGGTTCGGCGTCGGGGGTAATTGCCTCTTGAGGTGGGCCAGCGTGGAAGGAGGGTGCAGTGCCATATTGGCGAACACCAACCTCTCTTCGTAATCGTACTCGCACAGGATTTTGTTCTCGCACAGGTAAAACCTATCGCCCACGCAAAACCTGCAACAAATCGTTGACAATTCTCAATGGAGATTTGGAAAATAGAGAATGGATTTAGTGCGGTCGCAAGCGTCTCGCGTCATCGCATTAATCGAGAAAATGTAGAGATGAGAATGACGACGAGCCGGACAAATAATTATCGCTTTTCTGTACGTATTGAGTTCACATATCCGCTTTGATCCCGTCGGAAATGCGAGAACACTGTGAACTGGTCTGGTTCGGGGTAGATATTCATAATCGCACGGTAAATAGAATTATCGCATTGCACGTACGGGCTCGTATTATGCGTCAGCAGCGGCGTCGAAAACGGCAAAAACAGAGAGAGAGAAAGACACCAAGTTTTGCCAATCCTTTCCCACGATTTTCCACTGTGCTTCCTTCTTCCCGTAATTACTATCGCCCCGGTCTCTAAAAATGTCCTCTTTGAAAACCAAAAATTAATTACTCTTTGGTTGTTCCAAGAACGCGATTCCCGCCGTTTTTTATTTGGACGGAAAAAAGAAGTTTACTCGTCGATGCCCAATTACATGCGGAGCTGTTCGGAAACTGCATTTTTACGTATCCAATTTGACTCCAGTGCGGGGTGAAATATTAAAAATCCGCAGGAGGAAATCACGGGAGAGCCCTCCCACTGCATGGAAAATTTCAATCCGGACGCGCTCAGATAACTTGGCTGAATCTTTAACGAGGCTCCCTGAACGGACAGACGGCGACACGTCGCGGAACTCGTCGTCCGTCTGAATAAGTAAATGGAATAGCCGGTTTCGATGTGTGGCCTCATATTAGAGTCGTATTACCGTCGAGCCGGTGCGACTACTCTGCTTCTCCATAGCGAAAAATACATCTCTTTGTCATAATTCATCGAAATGTTCCCTCTATGTCTGTCTTGATCGTCAATTTCTACTTGCGAAAAAAAAATCGATTCGAATAATCAATAAAGAAGTTGGAAATTTGAACGCGCTTTTTATCATAAAACAAAAAATATATTTTATCGCTTTGTCGTAGTTTATCGAAATGCTTGCTCCATGTCTGTCTCAATCATCAATTTCTACTTGCAAAAAAAAGATGGAGAAAGTTCGAAACTCAAACGAAATATTGGAATCATTGAATAATTGAAGATTGCGGATTTAAGAAAGTCCAGTTTTTTGTAGCACGAAATAATGAGCTTTGATTAAGCCGTCTCTTAAATTCAACGAGTTCAGGGGTGGAAAAAGACTTCTCGATCTCGCGAGGATACGCCATAAAATACGCGAGGCTTCTTTCGTATCTCAGAATGGTAGGGTTACTCTTTAATTGGACGTCCGTTAAATTAGACCGAACGTCTTTTTAGAAATGTGCCCGCGCGGAGAGCTAATTGGATCGGTAAATCATCCCGTAACCAGGGGGCTGGTAACCAGACACCGCTACCGGCAACCCTTTATTCCGTGTTATTACAGTCTAAAGTTACCCCCGTGTAATTGTTGCTGTTTAATTGCAAGTTCTAAGTCGTCTGCCTGCGTTACGAGCTGCCCTCGCGTAATTTTGTCCGAAGTTGCGACTGCCACAGCCGGGATGGCACATCCACGTCGGAACGAGCGAAGAATTAAATTCTCGCAAAGTATATGTGGGATGAATTCATCGACGTTGAGAAAAAAGCGTTTAAAGGCTTCCATATAACATTCTGTAACCAAAGCGAAAGAAGCGCGGAAAAGCCGCAGGATCGTGTCGGTAACGCGAGGGTCGGAGGAACGCTACGGAACGAGGTATTGTCGAAGATAGACAATGGCCAACGATAAAAACGTAAAATTGATGCTCTTTTGTGCGCTTTGTTTGAGGAGCTGTTCAGCGTTTGTCGCACGCCTGGTCGAGCCATTACTATTGGCTCTCGAAACTGCGCCCCGTTACCGAGCTACTCGCCCTACCGCGGACGCGTCCCGAACCGTCGTCATCCTGGTCCCATCCCCACGTGCCAATAAGTCAGAGTATTGTTGCGCTTTCCCGGCTTTGTATTTTCGGTTTGTCCTCGTGTTTTTTCCGACCGCCACCGAGCGTATTTTACACTTTTGTTACATTTTCCATTGGTTACGGGTGTGAGACGCGACGATCGTTAATGTCTGATTCCTTTGCAATGAAATCCTTCGCAAGAGACTTTTCGGATTTCTTCGCAAAGTAATCGAAAAGGTTGTAAGGATCTTTATAGTTCGATTTCTTCGTAAAACACTTTTTGGATTTCTTCGTAAAAGAATCCAAAAGTTCGTGCGCGAGGTGCCTTTTGGAATGCGTGCGCTTTGTCATTTTTACTGCCGGTTATTCAATCTCGAGCGATTTAATAAACAGAGCTAGTATTATCTGGATAATTATATAACTGTCCGAGGCAGAATGGACGAGAGGGCCGGCCTGCGTGAGGTATATACGACGTCCGAACGAGGAGAGAACGCGACGTTAGAGCGAGATACGTAGAAACGAGACGGGCAGAGGGTGATTTCCCAATTGGCCTGTAAAGCAGCCCCTCCCGTGGTTCGCTTCTACTCGCGGCCGCTCTCCACGACGATTTCGATTCTGTATGAGAGAACGCCGCGATGCATAACCCGCGCTTTGCCTACAGGGACGGTATTTTTCAAGAAGATTGACGATCCACGACAAATTTTTGGAACTCGCGCAAAACGCATTCTACATTCGGCGACGTTATTTATTCAACTCCATGTACATAATTTCGTTCTCTGCAAACAACATTGTTCCGAAAAATGGCATGGACAAATTGGAGCGGAAAGTTGAATCTTCCAATCAAGCGTATTTCGTGCGCTGAAGTTTACGATCGCTTCGTGTATATCGCTTCTGGCTCATTGATTTAATCATACCGCGATTAATAACATTCTTTTGCGAGCTCGTAAAACGCGCACGAAATTACTTTTTCACCGTTTGCGATGATAAAGTTGTCGAGTTTGATTAGAAGTTTATGGTAAATAGTCACTTACCGATGATAGCACTGCTGGCAGGCAAAACACTCCAAATGATAAACGTTTGTCCTGGCCCGCATGACCATTTCGAATGCCGGGATCGGCTTGTTGCACGCCGAGCAGTGCCCGGTGCTGCCGAACAGCCTGAGATAGTCCCTCTTGCAGAGTATGAGATTAGCTTTTGTATACAGGGTAGAGCCGACTTCCCCTAACCGGCAGTCGCAACAACCGCATTTCAGGCAGTCCTCGTGCCAATAAAGATCCAAGGCTTTTAAAAGATACCTGCAAATCGTCCGAAAAGTTCATCTTCATTAAGACATAACTTTCCAAAACGTCGCCTTTTCATTTTTACGCCTAATTATTCGCAGTAAAGACTAATTGACACGAGCGCTTTCAATTAATTATACAACTGGACAGCAAAATTCATGAATTCCCAACAATTATTCGACTCCTCGAACGCCCAATTATAAACTACGAGTTGAATTTCACTTGAAGCGATTAAAAAGAATAAAAAGCGGCTAATTTTTTAATAAAATCCAATGATGATCCGCGGAGTAATTTGATTTATTTGGAAAATGCATCGAGAGAAATGTTACAGCGCGATTTATTACATTCTCGGGTAAATTGATAATGGGATTACAGAGCATTCCGATTCAATCATTTGTAATGAACTTTTATTATGCGACGTGATTGGATAATTCGAAAATAATCTCCGCAGTTTGCGAGAAACCGAGTGATTTTGGACGTTAAAAAGTGTCACCTTTCCGTGATGGATTTCCCACAGCCAGCGCACTCCTGTTGACCGGAGCCATTTTTATTCGTCTCCGATTTACTCACGTCCATCGTCATCGCGATTCAGGTTATAGCACCACCTGCAACAACAACGGAAAAAACCATCTCAACTGAATTCAAAGACTTAATTAGAAGAAGCCCGAAAACAATCCCAAACGGTTAAGATCCAATCGGAAATGAAATTCGCCAGTTTCGAGAGAGCCAGCGCCATTGAATTACGTTTTATTTGTAGCCCCTGAATCGCGAGTCTTCCTTTTTATTTGAGCTCGTTCATTTATTCGACAGTAGAAATAATCGACGTAAAAGTGGAGGCTGAAATAGAGGTCGGTAGTGCTGGCAATTGAAGGGCCGTGTTACGGGAATCGAGTCGCGGGTTACGCCGGCGAAGCCGCGCGGGAGCTTAATTAATTAGCTGGATACTTTGAGTAACAATCCATTAATACGTACAAACATCCCCGACCCCGAGGCCAAGTAGCAGCTTTATGCTGCTAATTGGCCTTCTCGGAGTCGCGAGTTATAAACGCCCCCTCCCCCCCCCCCTTTCCCTCCCCATCTCTCTTTTCATTTCTTCTCATCGCGAAATCCCCGCCGACTCTCTCTTTCGGTCTTTTGCTTTCCCTCGCTATCTCCGCAGTGGCGGTTCTCTCAGTATCGACAAATAATGTTCCTCCGTTCTACGAAACTCGAACTCTTCGTTTTTCCCGCGATTGTCGACTCGCTGGCGAGTTTATTGCGAGGATATACCGCTCGAGAAAGGATTTGAATGCGTTCGTGAATTCCATTGGCGGAATTTAAGGCTTCGGTAACACGGATTTCACACTTTGGGCTCGTTATTGATGCGAAATGAAAGCGATTAATGCAATATTTTTGCTCTTCGTGGAGATGTTTTTTCTGGTAGTAGATTACGAAAGTGCCTTTACAGCAATATGCGCCGAGCGGCGTGCAATTCTGGCAGCGGCGCGAGGGACGGTTTAATAAAAATGTCAAATATAAAGTAGCCACCGGGCTCGGACATTTAAGGAATAAATAAATGTAAAAGAATGCGGGTTAAAGGAGGGTCAGCTACCATACATTATACATAAACTGATATGATACTACGATGGAAGACAGGGACAAAATCAAAAGCACTGTTTGGAGAGTCGTAAAAAAACATAATCGATGACTATGTGCTCGGAAAAAATGGTTCAGGTCTGATCAGACATCGATTTAGTACCTACTGGATTATTTTTATTTAATTAGTTTATAATCATTACATGCATTTATGGTAAATTATAGTAAATGTGTATGTGAAATAGAATTGAGACAAAAGAGCGGTATAATGAGTCGTAAAATAATGAATTCAATCTGATCATGCCTGATCGAGTTCGAACGTTAAAAGTCTTGGAAAATAATTAATTCAGTCTCATCGTACTTGATCGTACCTAATCGAGCCTAAATCATGCCTGATTACATCATATCAGGACTCATCAAGCATGAATTTCAACTGAAGAACCATATAAATTCGTTTAAAGACGTGGAAAATAATGAATTAAGTCTGATCGTACCTGATCATGCCTAATTAGGTCTGATTTCACCTGATCAGATTGAACTAGGCCTGAACATATTTAGTTTTTCGACGCATATAAACTATCATTTCTCCAGAATTTATCTTTACATACTTAGCTTCTATAATTCACTAAAAATGTATATTTCTTCCAAGTTTCAAATTGGTATAGTCCTCCCTGAATCACTTTTTCCCAGACATGGAAAAAGCTAAAATCAGGCGAATGATAAATGGTAATATTTGTCCATGTATGAATTATGTTTAAACGGGTATGTTTGGCGATTCGTTGGAAAGTAGGTAAAGTACGCTCGTAATATTTCAGAAGTCGTTTAATAATGATCCGTCAGCTTCGCAGCTCGCGACTCGCGTGTTATTATGCGACACAGCTGAGAGGCTACTAATTAGTCATTAACGAAGGAAAAAGACACCTCCGGCAAAGGGTACCGTGAAACTTGCGTCTACAGGACAGCAACGGCAGCAGTAGCAGCCCTATCAGACGGTACGCGTGGGAACGAGAGACTCGAGCAAACAGGGTGCAGCGGCTCGTAGTCCGCGTCTAATTGGACCCCAGCGACGTAAGTTCAACTAATTGAGACCAGACCTTATAACTACCAGCAGCGCTTGTGCCAACAGAGAATTTCCTATTTCACGAAATACCGCCGAGTATTGGCGCATACACCGCGCTCGTAGGGCGCTATTAAAATTTCAATTGCGATCGGTAAAAACAATTTGCCGAAGTTTGATTTCCAAGGCGGAGTCCCCGCGTCTTTGTGATTCATGAGTTGAGGAATTATAATCTTCGTCTATGGCAGATTACTTTTTGTAAGCAGCCGATACCGCGGTAAGGGAAGCGCTCTTCTGTTAGTGTGGGTATTCGAACAAGTTCGCGCACGACAGTGAAGCGTACAAGTCTGTCTCCCCAGGAAGCTTGTTAGGCGTCGGCGGGCTCGCTATCTTCTAATTGGCGATATAATGATCCTGAAGGATGGAATCACGTGGTCCTGAAGGACCGAGAGAAGCATCCTCCTCCAACGTGGCTCTCTCGGCTTCCCTTGTTAGCGGTTGAAATTAAAATTTGGCACTGTGTGCCCGTTACTCTTCCTCGTTATGCACGCTCCGACGTTTTGTTGTACGTGTTTTTCACGGGGCTTCATTTGCCTCTTCGATTTCCGCTAATGATTTCGGCGCCGACGCAACGAACGTCCTTGCTTTTTTCTTTTGCAAGGGAACGCGATCCCGTCAAAGTGATGAAATTCTCTCGGATTTATTCTCGCGCTCGCAATCGGCATCGTTGAATCTCTAAGTACGGAAGTAAAATGTAAAGATGCGGGAAAAGCTTAGCGGCTTTCGAGATACCGGATGGTCATTGAAAATTGGAAAATACTCGGGGTCATAAATAAAATTGGACAGCCCAGCGATACCGTCCAATCCCGGGTCGTTTTCAGCGGTGCTCAGTTACCGGCGTCGCGTCAAATTATAAGAATTTTCCATCTCGCCGTGAAAATAAGAAATTCTGCCGATTGGCCGAGCGAACGTCGAACTTTGCAGCGATACAGGGCGCAAAATTCGAATTGGAAAATGTCAGAAAGTAAAGGAGTTATCGTTAAGGTCGTAGAAAAAGACGGGCAGCACGCTCGAGGAAGAGCGAACTTTTTGAACGCAGTACCGGGGTTTCTTTCATGGGAGGCAATATTCATAAATCACTTTTATACGCTTAGAATAAGCGGCCCTCGGGAAGAATGCAACGGTCAACGTACAGAACGGGGATGAAGGCCACGGAGGAACCCGGATCGGCGGCGTTGGGCGGTGGGCGGTGAACGGAGGTAACTGGGACGGTACGTACGCCAGCGGGAATCTCAGATTCTATTAAGATCTCAGTAAGTCTTGTTACACGGAAAGAGGCCGCGCCGCAAATCTTGCAATAAAACAGCTACCGATATAACACCTTCGCTGCAGCCTTAACCCCACGTAACGCGTTTTCCACGAGGCTACCAACGAGCACTGATATTAGAAACGGACGGCGAATTGTTACGTTGACAGTAATCTTTTCGGAATTAATCGTGCCCGGTTTGTCGCAAAAAAATTCATGCTTTCTTTTTATCATCGAATGGAAAGAGTTTCTAATTTTTCACTCTACCAAACATGTTTCGATGCTACAAAATATAAAAATTGAATCAACCTATAGATAAAACGTAGGACTATTAAATAGTATAAAGAACCTATAAAATAATTTTAATTCCCGGTGACACTTTATTGCTTTTTCGTACACAGTTAAAGTCGAGCTCACGTATTAAGCATTTTTCACCTTGTTTTTCTTGACGCTTCTAATATATCAAGCTTTCAGAAAAAAATTCAAAACAATTAGTGGGACTATCAAAAATTGTTGTAATCGAGCTTTTTTCTGAAAGAAACTCGGGATTTTTCCTACGTCTTTTTTATCCGCGTACAACGTGCTTTGCATGCTGGCATCTTTAGAAAGAAATGTTTCCTTTCTTCAGTCGGTACGAGGAAAGTTCGTGTTGGTAAGAAAATAGCGATGCGAGAAAAGCCGGCTGAACGAACTGCCAAGTGCCTGAACAAAATCAATCAAAACATTAATTGAAAGAGTCAAGAAGACAATGGAGCCTATCCGGCTGAGGCGGTAGCTACGGATGGTCCTGATAATCGAAAGATATCAGGCTCCTTCACGATTGCGCCCGATGAGAAACCGATTCAGTCCAAGAGGGAGAAGTCCTTCATGAGAAGCGCACCGATTCGCAAAACGGAGAAAAAGGAAAATTTCCAAGGCAATTTTGAAAGATAAAGCGGAAAACTAAGAAGGCTCTTTCACTACTCGAAAAGTAATCGGTCCTTCCTCGATGATGACTTCGTCAAAAATTATAGCGACTCTTCCAAGAAACTTAATTAATTGGCTCGAGTATAAATAAATGCTGGGGTACTTATTATCGGGGGGAAGATTCAAATTATCCATGCGACCGATTGCTTAAGACACTGCGTCGCCACCTGGCTATTTGCCCAAGAACCTTCCAATTTTCAATCACCGTAAAAGCAACAATTTCATGAGATCAGACGAGTTAACTCCAAGTCGGACGATGGTCAGTTGTAAGATATCGAAATGGGCCGCTGGCTTAAGTGGATTATATTTGATATTTCGATCGGCCGGAGTGCCTTTTTATCGAGTTATCCAGCGGGGAGAGTATTTTTGACAGGTGTCAAGGGACATGAAAACTTATTGCATGCATTTCAACGCCGAGCGTTTCCGAAAATTAAAGCGACTTTGACAACTCCGCGGGATTGCTCGAAGAACGCAGGAAAATTTAACTATTTCCAAATATTATTATCAAAACTGTCGGAGGGTGAACTTGTTATTAATTCCAAGCCCCATGCATCAGTCTCGTTTACTTTCACAAGGCGCGGCGCTAGTCGGGGGCTAATTAGTCGCACCAATTTGTCGAGAAAAATAAACGAATCGCGCCATCTTCAGTTTGTTGCGCTCTCTGGCGCTTTGAATAAAGCCTTGGCCGCAGACTCTTCAAACCCCTTCCTTCCCCGCTCTTCTTAAACCTTCTCGAACTTCAAACAAAATAATTAAACCATTCTTTTAACTCGGACGGCTAACGAGCCCACGAAACATCGGAACCAGTGCCAATTATTTAAATCCTAACGAGTGCATTCTTCCCGCTAATGATATGTCATAAAAATAAAGAAGAGCGACCTTTCATTACGTAATTGGAAAAAAAGTTTTTTTAATTAAACGTCTTTTATTGTCGAATGAAATGACGAAACTAGTAATCGATCAAGATGCTTTAATTGGTTCGAGTATTCCATTAGAACGGGAAGTGAGAATGTTGAAAACAATGTATATCAAGACTGTAATTTTACTCGAGCTGCATCCAAGTGTACAATTGCTATAATCAACGAAGTAATTATTTCACCTACGCGCGCTCTGCACATATTTAATTAACGTGTAACTTGATTTGCTCGAGCACCGGGGGCTCGAATTTCACGCGTGTGTAAAAACCGATGCAGCTCGTCTTTGGAATTTTTAAGGAATCCTTATCGCTATAACGGAAGCCGTTCAAAGTAACTGTATCAAATGTTGCCGCTCGCTATTGTGTTACAACGTTCGAATAATGTCACGTTGTTCCGATAAATCAAAGCAAAGAATTAATCGAAAACAGTGAAAGTACTTAAAATAAAACATCAATGAAATAACATTGACAAATTACCTCGTCACAGTATTTTCTCACATGGATTTCGCAGCTCGAAGTCACAGAAATCACGAGGTCAAAAACGTATCACAAAAAATTTTCGTACTCAGTCTTGGGTATTCAACGAACGAAACGAAGAAAAAGAAAACTTGAACGATAAATCGCGATTCACCGATTTCCAATAACAACAATCATTATAGAGCGACGAAATAAACAATATCACGTTTTGAGGCTGCAGTTATAGCTCTGGCGCAGACGGGAACACAGCCACGAAGCTTACGTTTTGGCATCCGTTTGTAAACTGTCGCGTGCGGCGGCGGCACGCCACCGAATGGTGATGAAACCCCTCCTCCCCCACTCACGGGGCTCTCACCCCTGCGACCGCGAAACCCCACCGCGCGGGTTTTAACCCCACTGTACTTGCCGCTTCACCCTTCCAGTGTCGCTACAACCCCTACCGAGCGTTGATCGAAGTCCCCTCCACCGATAGACGGGCTCATAATTATGAGATTCATCCCTCGGCCGAGAGCGCCGTAATACGATGCAAACGAGTTGCCGGTGATCCGTCGAGTGCGCACGGGAATCTGGTTACTCCACGTGCCGCCAGAGAAGTTCAATAATCACGCCACGCTGGAACCGTCCCCGCTTTTATCGGAAAGTTATGAGGGTTGAAAAGCCGAATCAGCCGCTATCGAATGTTTAATTGGCTCTGTATTCATCGGAAATTTTGGGGGTGAAAAAAATGTCGATGGTTTTTCTCGATGTCCTGATTCCGAATGAATGAAAAGTTTGTCGATCTGGGAATTGTGTAAACCGTGGACGAACTTTTCGTATAATAATGCGGAGGAAAATTGGTCATGATGTGGCTCCATCGACGGCTCGGGTGGAAATATTCGCGCGTCCGACTACCCCTGTTACGGATGTCCCGCGATTCCCCTGAAGTCGCCCTTCCTCGAAGAGAAATAGGGGTAGATATCCCCACTCGAAGTATCGCTTACCCCTATATCAGTTCCTGCAAGGCCACACCTCCCATTACAAAAATTACACTGGCCGCTGATTTAGTGTTATACAGCGGTTCGCCCGAGGTGCGCAATGAAGAGAGCCACCAAAGAAGGCAGCAGCGGTGGAAGAGGAGGGTGGAAACTAAGTAATGAAAGGGTTGCCACCGGCTCGAGAATCACGGAATCATTCGCCAGATTGAATTAGAAAGGCTACGACTTTCCCATCCTACCTTTCCGCGCAAAAAAAATCCGTAAAATGGATTGGGCTGCAGTGGACGTCACCTTTGACGATGGCCTCTTTTAATTACCGAGTGATTTACAGCGAGACTCTGATTAAGGACGAGCGATCCAGTTTAGTCATTTGACTATACGCGAAAAAAAATTATCAGACAGTACAAACAAATTTATTTCATACGAAAGAAATGTATTTTATTAAACTTTCATTAATATCGACGAATCCTGGATATTTCGTTCGTTTCTTCCCTGAATATTTAATGACGATACGAAAGTACTTGAAGGACGTTGAGATACGGCCCATTTTCTAAAAAGCTCTCATTTACAATTAAAAGCTCGCACTCTATTATATGACATCGTCTTAAACACGTGGTTGTTTTTATAAGTCCAAATTACTAGAGCGTCGTTTTTTTATAAAGGGTAAACATTCCGCGTTGTTGACGAGGAGAGCGGAAGAAGGATGTCAAGGAACAGAGAGCGGGACGGGAAAAAATCAGTCTGAGCCGTGAGAGAGGAGGCAAGCAACGGGCGACGAAGTACTAATCACTTCTAGGGACTTTAATGGAGGTTTTCTGTACGCCGTCTACTCTGTCCTCGACTTATACTACTACTCCCAGGAACGTTCCTGAGAGTGGAGTGTCTTCAAGAAAAGACCGGCGAAAAGTATCATCACGGGCATTAACTTAAAAAGGACGCTTCAATTCCTCTGTACCGGGCTCCACAAAAACCCTGATACAAACTTTAAACCCACCTGGCTGAAATGAAAGAAGCGCCAATTTGGCCCGATGGAGCTTGTTCTACTTCAGCGTTTCGTTAAGAATTATATTTGAGCTTTATCAGGGTCCAAAGTAATTCCAGTCTGTAGCGACCTCTGTTGTTAAGGAAAAATTGCTACTTATGAGAAATACACGAGAGAAAAGTGACGGGAACTCGGGCTTGAGTGCTCGTTCCGACTCGCTTTCTCTTTGTTCGGGGCATCGTCTTTTCTTCTCTCTCGCAGCCTCGAACCTTCGAGATTTATTATGCATGGAGCTGATGTATCGGACATCAGATGTGCGAAGCGGATGATAAAGGGAGACCACTTCGCCGAGTGGACGAGGAAAGATGAAACGCGAAGAAGAGGGCGAACTCCCCGGCGTTGGCCTTTTTCCCCGCCTTCGCTTTCTCCCAATCGACCTACTACTTTGCGAGCTGCAGACGGATTGGAATTGGGCCTCCCGAGACGCTCGACTTTTGTGTTGGAGCCAGCGACGCTCGTATTGTCACCGAATGTCACTAATTTCACACGGGACCCCGAAGTAATGCCGGCTTTCATTGACCCTTTCCCATCGGGTGGCGCGTTACTTCCAACGCGATGGAACTCGCGCGTCGCGTCTATGCAAACAATAGCCGTCTTCTCTGACTTATCTTACAATGGTATCGCCCTTTTTGCCAACCAACAATAAAACGCGGAGCGCATTACCGTAAAGGAAAATTCTCTTATTGAAATGTCCATGTACTTCATTTTTAAGGTGAAATCTCACTCCAGAAAAAGTTAAAAAACCGCTATTCATATTGGAGTGTGACTATTACTCCAGTAGAATAGAAAAAGTGAGTTCTCGCTCAATCGGAGTAAAAAAAATTCACTTCAATCTGTATTTTCAATCGGTATTTTCACTCTTGCACCATTCGCAAATGGCGAAATCTTTCCTATTTTAGCTAGTCAAATGTCGCATCGACTGAAATCGGGTTTGATTCCTACAACATGTGCAAGTGTACACGTACATCGATGTCGGATTTCAGAACGCGGCGTCGAAATCGATGGCATCAATACTTGGATGGCACGGATACTAAGAGCTTTTCAGGAAAAGCGTAGGTCCATTAGCCAACTCGACTGTCTCCTGAGTCCATTACAAGATGAGCTACCATCCCACGTAGACCTTAACTTTTGATCCACGGCTCTTCCCCTCGTCATGAATTCACCGCTCCATCTCTTAATACCTAAACTTCTTGCGTACGCTCATAATTGGAAAATTGATTTCAAGTTACATTATTTCGTCTCGTCGTTGAAATTTTTCAGCCGCGAATATTACGAAACGAATGACATTTTCATCGAGCGTTTCTCCGTTTCAATTAACAGTGAAACGTGAAATATTTCTTCCGGACAGCCAGGCCAATATACTGTCAATCAAGCCGTACCATGGACCATAATTTTGAAAAATTCAATAATAGTACGTTCGGAATGGTAATAAATAAATTGCTGAGAGCTCGGCTGTACACACCGGTAATATGAAGAAGTAGTCAGGCATGTAGGGTGGATGGATATTGCTCGGAGAAGACTGAAGGAAAACCCTCTTTCCCATATTATTGTCCCAACCCCTTTTATTCCACAATAGTGAAGTGTGGAAGCGTCTCGTGAAAAGATGGTACTATTTTCTCATATTGACTAATGAGTTACGTAAAAAAATTCCAGACATTAGCGAGATGTAATTCGCTCATATTGCATTCTCCGAAGATACCAATTTCAGTTCCCGTTCAACCCTAGGTACGTAACTTTTCAGGAGAGAAAAGTTCGCTGGGATATCAGACGCGAAAGCGAAGGGGGGAGGGTTTGAAAGAGGCACGGGGGCGCTTTTAACGTTATTAACGAGACGAACGGAATCGAATCGGACGTCAGACGAACGCTTATGAAAGCCTGGCGCGTATGCGAGCCTTCAGTTCCCGATCCAAGAATCGCTCAGAGCGCCAGCAACAGCAGTCGGTATAGAAGCGCGGTGCCCAGCGGGTTTGGGCATACGGCATGGGGTTATTGCCTGTTGGGTGATTTATCTAGTAATACTAGCCGACAGGCCACGAGCTAACCCGGCCACGAGCGAGCTTTCCCTTCGTAGCCAACCGCCGCCACCGGTGGAAATTAAAAACTCACTTTATTACACGTCTCATTCTGTGCCCTCGTCCTGCGCAACCCGCTTTTAGCCTCTTCGCGAGAGCCGACTTAATATGAGCTGCCGGCCATACCTGATGGAAGGAATATTATTAAAGTTCGCCGGCACGCAGAACCCGTGAAATATCGTTGGAACCTCCCTTCCTTGCCCCCCCCGTTACACCCTTCCCAGACTCGGACTTTTATTGCACCTTGCTCTCGCGCGAGCATCGCCAGCTTGAGACCCAAACGAGCTCTTGAGGGATGAGACTTTATAGAACGAGGGGCGAGAAGAGAAGAGATCCGACAGGTAGACTCTCCAAGGAAATGACGCCATGGGAAACCGCCGCGCAATGTTGTGACAACGAAAAAATTAATGGAAAGCAACCCCTGCCGATTCGCAAACGAAACGAAGTTAACGAGGCCATAAATTGGTGTAAAAAGGTTTGGAATGGGTGGTTGAAAAGAAACGGAAACGCCTGTGAACGTCGATTTATTCAATCGATGATCAATTATTTTGTAAATTGTTAATCGCTTTGAAGACACGGATTATATATTCGACCTTTCGCCGCATCGTCTACACACAAGGATCATACCGAAAGTCATAAAAAGGACTGCAAATTAATTTGCCACTCAAAGTTAATTAAATTACATTCCCGGCAATTTAATTAATTTAATTAACTTACTTTTCGCAATGATGTATAATTTCCATTAAAAGTTGAACGAATGCTTCGAATGGAATTACGCCCGGGGTGAAGACGGTGCAACTAGGTCGATTACACGGCAATATTTTATTCAGATTCTTCATCAGTTTCGAGCTGTGTTGAATACAAGGTTACCCGTGATTAATTTCGTTACTTTCTTCCGACTAACGAGCTGAAAATCTCGTCTTTTCAGAGACGATTTAAATTGGAAAGGAAAAAGCTAATATTTCGACGACGCGTTACGTTGATTAACGAATAATCATTAATGACGCTTATCGCATTTTTTCCACTCGCGTATCAATTTACTTAATTGCTTTTTGACACAGTTTCTGAAGCGTGTTCATCATTTTCCCACGTTCGAGGGTACACGAATTCCGGCGAGGGGCATGAAGCAACGTGGATTAGCGGTTTTAATGTGGCCTTTTCTATCCGTGAGCTTTGGGGTCTGGCAAGTTGGCTCCGACTTCTTTAGAAACTCAAGACATCTGGAGAGTATCTCCAGCCCTTCACCTTTCCCTTTCTCTTTGTTTCTTCTTTCTCTCGTTTTCTATCTTTGTCTCCCGCCGGCATTTATGTACTAAAATATAAACAAACCTTCAAACTGCACTTGTAAAAAGATCAGTTTTGATTCAATTTCACCCGCGAATCTTTCGAGTCTATTTTTAAAGGGAAGAAAATTAAATTTCCGCAGCGTTTTATCAGCATGTAAAAGAGATTTCCGCAACAAAATTTAAACGAAAACCTATCCCGTTTCCTATTAAACGCTGATAATGCGTTGAAAGGAAATTTCTTTGATTAAAGACATTGTTTTCATAAAAGCACTCGAGCGTAAAATGGGTTAAAGTTGAATAGTTTGTGCGACGCGTCGATAAGATTGCAAAAAAGCATGAAATAGTTAAATTTCTGCTTGGCAAACGGTGCGAATAATTTGAAAATGCTTTTACAGTAGATTTAGCCAAATTCGTTTGTCACGGTAATAAAGAACTTGGCACCAATTAGACAACACTAAATTGTTTAAACGCCTCGCTGAACTTGATTAAAACTGTATAATTCTGCACAACGCAACCACCAGCGATAAAACGAAATTACCTCGTTATTGAAACTAAATTGCGTTATTATTTATTACGTTGTTTTCAACCTAAAATTCGGAAATTGTTTGCTGCCAAAGCTTTATAGACTTTCACGTAAAAAAAGCGTAGAATCAAATTTCATCTTCCAAACAATTTAAATTCCTTTCGTTCGAAATGTCGAGCATTTTTGTTCGACAAATAACGAATTTTCAATATCCGAAAATTGCAATTAAGCATAATTAGGAGAAAAGAACCGTCAGGAATATTTTTCCGTTAAATTTTTCGTACGTAATTGCCGGCGATGGATCTAGGTCAAATTGAAATTCATTACATGAAATGTCACGCTCGATAAAAGTGGAACTGGAAACGTTCCAAATATGAGAGAAACATAATTGCGCCTAATTAGTCAACAAAAAGAGGATCATCGCGCTACAATGTCGTGGTATTTGGATTTCGAATTCGGGCGACAATCGTTCATCAACGCGATGCGGGGTTACGTTGCATCGGAAGGCATTCGGCGACGTATTTAAATAAAAAGACGCGGAGGTTCATTCAGGAGCAGAATCGGGACGGCAAGCGTAAGAAGAGAGCGGCGGGAGCGAATCAAGGGCCTCGGCAATAACGATGCCAGAGTCAAACGACAACGAGAATGCGTGGTGATTGCCGAAGGGCCGCATAATTGCACCCTTTGTGTTGCAATCAGCTTCGCAACTTGCGCCGGGCGTCGCTCACCCCTCACCGCGCTCCCTGCTCGCTTCCCAGCTCGACACATTTTTCACCTTTTGCAAATATCGCTCACAATTACGCTCTAACAAACTCGTTTGCTTTTTCAATAAACAGCGGTTGTTCAAGCCGATTTTCGAGCATTTACTTTGGCAAAAAAAACTATGCTCCTACGCTTTTTTTACCGAAAAATCAATCAAATCGCGTTTCGTTTTAGCCTGAAATAATTGCGATAAATAAAAGGCGTGGACGGCAATTAGGCAGTAAAGAAACGAAATATTCTGCAGTCAAAACATCCTGAAAACGTCGCATTACCTATCGCGCGCCCCCGCACGAATGAACGTTGTTTATCTTTCATGGCTCGTATTAATTTGGGCGGTTAGACTGTAGAAAGATCAGAGAGGACAGCCGCGCAGCTGTTTGGTATCAGGGCTTTTTTTGCTCTCTACGCTCTTCGTACGGTTCTCTCTAAATATCTTCCTTTGCAACGTATTATTCATATTCGTTACGCGTAATTACAATCCTGAAATTTTTCTCCGATGTCAAGAGAGATTCTCATTTGAATGCATTTTGCCAATGTTAACCTTTTTGCATGGCTAATTATTCCGCGTCGCACTTTTCCGAGTGCATAATGGAAATTAATTAACGCGGAAATTTTATTCACGCATAAAACGTTTTTTTTTCGGGTTTTCGTTTAACCACGACTCGTGAGTTATTATACAGGCAATACCACTTAAAACAATACACCTGGTATAAACTATGCATCAGCGCTAAAAGCTGTCATTTTCCCTAAGCCGGAATTATGGAGATTTCGCGTGGCGTCTTGCCTTTTGACGCGGCAAAGAAGAAAGATCCGAGTCAAGTCGTGCCCTGTTCTAATGGGCTTGGCGCAATGTCGCGTCATTGGTTGCCTAAAAGTTATTCGCGCAAAACAGGCGCGGCTTGATTTTACGAGATCGTAATTTCCTCGATGCTTGTGCATTAATTGCATATTTACGCACGTTGCATCGTTGCATTAACGAATTCTAATTACGCGATTTCGATGCCAATAGTTATTTACATTTGTATCCGTACGGTAATTAACGCTTAATTTAATTTGGTTTGTTTCGTTTCGTGACTCGCGATTTTTCACGGCTCTCATTTAATTTAACGAATTGCGCTTTCGATGATCCAATCAACCATTTAAATATTATTTAATATTGATCAGGAAATGCATTTATTAAATTTGCAAATCAATTTGGTTTTATTATTAACACCACGAATCAGGATCAAAATGAAATTTTATTACTGTTACAGATCTGATTTTAATTATCACTTTAATTTTCGATTCCAAAGTTTTTCGGTTTTATTGATATTTCAATTTGTTTGCATTCACGATTCGGTAACACAAAGATGAAATTTAAAGCCCAAAAATTCCAATTCTCCAGCCTCTAAAAACATTCCCAGTGTACGAAAAAATATAAAGAAGTTACAAAATCAAATTCAAATGAAGAACGATGGTACGATAATACTATCTATAGAACGTGATGAATTTTTGAAAGCTTGAATAGATATTTAACGCGTAAAAAAATTTTGGCTTTTAAATTATTTACTTTGTCGTAAAATATTGCTTGACCCAATTCAATTTCATAACTTTTTGTATCATTCCAAATTAGCTTTTTTTATACATTTGAAATGTTTTTTCTGTAGAGTATCATTCATTTATTGTTCAATAAATTTTTTACTGTTTAAAGATCGATGATATTTGCCCTTTCTCATTTACTAGTATTGGTTTATAAAAAGAAGCTCAAATGCTAGATAATTTCAGTATTTCAATAAGAAGAAGGGGGGCTCATTACATCTCGGGGCATGCGTTTCTGCACACGAACGTAGCGGCAGAGGAGTGAAGAGATCAAATTCATTACGCGACTTGTTTGCTCGTCGACTTTCCCGATGCGTGCGTGAGTACGCATGCATCACGCAAGGCGAACAAGCAAACCCCCACGCTCTTCAAAAGACTCGCCCGCAACTTTTCGCATTTTAATTTCCGTCATTTCGCTCGATCGACGTTACGAAATTTCTTTTCACGAAACGCAAAGTTCGCTCCTTTCTCGTTTCGTAGTTTTACGAAGCGAAGCATCCGTCATTGTACAGTGGAAAAAGGAAACGAGGGCAAAATGAAAAATTCCGAAAAGCATCGCTCGGCAAACTTATCGCGGCTGTTGTTTCAGTCCTCATTTGAGGAATAGCCGGGGATGAAATCTCCGATTCAAAGCGTCTCGTCCTTGGAATTTTACGCCCAGCGTGAAATTGAGAAAGGGCCGACAACTTCAACTGCGACGTCTCGAGTGTGTGTGCGTGTGTGAAAGAGCCTCGAGTGCAGGGGGAGAGAATCGAGCCGTGCCCGTTAATGGAACCCCACGAAAGCCCTGCAAGAGGAGAGAGAGATGCTCCGTCGATTAATTGCGCGCATCCTAATTGGGTCTTGTATAATACAACCTGGGTTTTATGAGTCACACCGAGAAATTCGCTGCTGACCCACCCGCTGTAAACGGGCTCGACTTTTTTAATTGCTGGACGCCAAAATCTGTTCCACGGTCGAAATTCGATTTTTAATCGAAATTGGAATCTAATTAAAAATTCGAATAAACATTCCTCAGAGTAAAATTTCACTCCAGAAAGAGTGACAATTTCGCTGCTCAGATTGGCAAAAATTACTCTGATCCGAATGAGGGTATTTTACCTTTTCTGGAGTGGACAAAAAAGAAAATTTGTTTTCGGAAGAAATAACAAAACGCGAGATATTACAGCACTCAAGCAATTTCGTTAATCGTGACGGATTGACGAGAATGAGTTCCGAAAATGGCAAGCCCATTTCCGAATGACGGGCAGAGCTTATTTGTATAATCTGATAAATTCGCGCATTCGCGACTCGACGCGCAACAACGCCATTACTTTGGTGAGAATATAAATGAAATTCGCGACGAGGAGCGAGATTATTTTCGCGACGTATTTGTGCCAAGCTCTTTCTCCCTTTCCTTCTCTCTCTTTCTCTCTCGTCTCGCTATACCGGACGCAACTTAATTAGAATCTTCGTTAAAGGTACAACCCCTCTCTGTTCACGACAAAAGCACTTCGGTCGACGGTAAAAATGTAAGAACTATTTTCATTAAAGTTTCCCGACCAAACTATAAAGCGCGGCAAAGTCTTTGTGCGAAAAACCGAGTATTCACTAGTACGAGCCGATGAGTGAGCACCGAAGGGACTCGAGACTCCGCTAATGGTGCGAAAATGTGTTTGACCTTCCGGGATATCACTTTTTATTAAGCCGCTACGCCATCATTTCCGACTTAAAGTTGCTTTTTAATTAATTTATCTACAAAAAGTTCATGAATGCTGGAGGTATTTTTGCCCACGAAACCCGGGGAACGATCGCCTCGAAAAGAAACCTTTCAAGTGAACCCAATAAATGAAATGCTTTACTAAGATTACTTCTGAATTGAATACTTCGTATCGCTTTTTGAACTTATACAACATATTTTTAGCTTTGAAACACAACGTTATTCGCCGGATATTCCACGCGCCAGATCTTTTGGAGGAAAATTTTACTCATTCGAAATGAAATTTCACTCCAAGAATGATAGAAACTGAATGACTCTATTTAGAGTGCATTTTCACAATTTTAGAGTGAAATTTAATCGCGCGTATCGAATTGTATTCCAGGTTTTGAGTGAAACATTTAACTCTTTCAGAAAGACAGAACAAAATTTAATCCAAAAGAGTGGATTTCCACTTCAAAAGCAATCAACTCGAACTACAGAACGGAATTCCACTTTGAAAGATTTAGCGTACAACAGCGCAAATTTCGACCTTCTCATCGAAGCAATAATAATTCCAATTAACATCGGATTGACGTATTTTTTTATACCGACGGACTCGAAAATGAACACATTGTGTTCATTTTCGAGTCATTGTGTTCAATTCAATTCAATCGCACGCTTCATTGGCACTAATCGCTTCATATTCCAAACCCAATTCAAGTTTATCGAAAACGTCAAATGCAGATAATTTAAGCGCGATTATGCAATGGCGATGCGACATTTATCGATTGTTTCGTCCTTCTTACAAGGAAACAAAGCCTCATGAAAAACAGTCACGATGACGCCAATAAAATTACGCCGACATAGGGAATTGCGGCTTCTTCGAAAACTCGAGAAACTGGCAGCAAAGAGTTATTTAAATGAACTATATCGAAGAAATAGTGAATGAATTCACCAGAGTGGTATGGGCTGGCAGGAAAGTGCAGTCACTGATTTAACGCGGGACAATCGAATCCAATTATGTACAACCGCTGCAGTCAGCAGTGCTTCTCAACTTCTCCGTTTAATGTTCGAATTTTCAAACGTATTCCGAAAGATTAACAAACCGGGAACGAAATAAAGTACACGTCTATGCGTTTTTTTTTAAATTTCTTTGTATATGCCGGGTAAATGTTTAGTGAACATTGTACGTCGTAGGCTGATTTCACTGTTTATTTCTGCATGTTTACGTTCAAGTCTGCTGGTTATAAAAGATCATGACTCGTGTGGTCTCTAAAGAACAGTTAATAACAAGTTCAACAACTCGCAAATGTTATCCAAACTTCAAACTTTGAAGGCTCGCGAAACACGCTGAATCTTTTGTAATAAATAAGGATTTACTGATTCTATTTAGAGTGAAAAAATGCACTCCAAAAGCAACCAATCCAACTTTAAAATAAAATTCCATGCATCAGTCAATGTCCTGTCCAAATATCGTTCTGTTATCTAATTGTAATCACGCATTCATTTCAGCGCAGTTCAAAATTGTGTTCCGAAGTTTTTATGTTCTGGTTTTCTTTAGAATTCGAATCTCAAGTCGAGAAACTAACGATACTTTGTCTTCCAAATGAGCAAGGTGGCAGCGGTCGAACGCGTTTCAGGCCTATATCAGGATACAATCGGATATGTAAGCCGCATTAGCCGAGCAGCATAATGTCAGGCAGCGTAATGCAACATAATCTGTCTGTCTGAGAGAGACTATATAGAAGCTAGTCTGCCGGTTGCCCCTCTAGCTGTTCATTAGAGGCCGCATTGTCCGCTAACTAAGTACGCCACCCTCCTTCCCTCTTATCCACAGCGCCCTTCGCGATGCCGCGCGACTTCGATCCCCTTCCCCGGACCCCGACGTCCCTTCTTCGACCAACTACTCTGAAAGCCGACCCGATTCCGCCGCACTCCAGCACCAGCTCAAGCTTCGCCGGGCTCCGTTGTGCCGTGTTCGATTGCCGATTCCGTCACCTCGTTTTCCATGCATCATTGTTCCATGCAACGAACTTTCACACAATTCCAAAAGTTCTACCAAACGTGACATTTTTCGGAGCTTCGTTTTTTGGTAATTCTATTAGGAGTTATTTTAAAGTGTCTTTAAACTTGATATTATAAATATAATGGCGAAACAAACGCATGTTTTTACGTACATATTATTGCAATGATAAAATGGAAGTCGCCAAAAATATCAAGTCTTGGGTAATCGATACGAAATTAATTAAGTGGAAAAGTGGCTTGAATAATTGCACCGAATTGATCAGTCCGCGTTCCGTAAATTTTTGGATAATTTATCCTGGCGTGAACTGACCTTCGCCCTTATAAACTGACCCACGTTATTTAATGCCAAAGCTGCGCGGAATAATAAATGAATGGCTGTACAACGGCCATCTATTTCTTCACTTGAACCCGATAAAAGATTCAAGAGGCCTGAATGAGATATTTCGATACGGTCAAGAGGATCTTCATTTGATCCAATGCATAAATATCTCGTCCAGCAAAATGTGAAAAAAATCTGTCAATATACAAATGCATTCCTTTCCTTGACATTTTCGTTAGGTTCACGAATATTTTATTTTGGAACTGAAGGTAATTTTTGTACTTTGAACCGAGCCAATTATTCTGAAATTCGGGCTAGGTTTAATGAGCTTCTGTCGCCCTACGCTAATTGCCCTGTGATTTATTACATGCTAGTTAGAGGAAACTATAAAACACAATAAAAAGACTCCCAAATGCTCAGCTTTCAAGATAAAGACTCGGGGTCAACTTAAAATTGATCATCGGTTTGCAGAAAATAAAGAAAAAAGCTAAACAGTGTCCGATGATTAGAATTGGAAAGTATAAACATAAATATAGGACAGAGCCGCTAAATGTTAATTTCGTTCGTCGACAGCGAGTAATGAATGTGCATTACAATTACCGAGATATGGAAATTTCGTTACACTCGGCCGTTTCTCGTTTCTCGCTGGGAGTAAACGAGAAAGCGTCTGCGCGAGCGCGCGCACCCCTGCGAATTTGCCGATCCTCGGGACTCGGGACTCCTCGTGTCGGCGCGCTACCATGTTATCCACACGGTACGCCCGACTATGTAAATAGAGGCCAGCGGAAATTGGTCTTTGAGGCTCGACCACTATCGCCAACGGACTGACTTAATACCGAGGCGGTACAGTCGCTGCTGAAATTGTCCGAACTTTAAACGGCTTAACGAGAGCCGCTGCCGAGCGCCGAGTACCTCACGTTAAATAAACGTTAAATAAACATGCGACGAAGCGGTGACGGAGACGACGCTTGCTTTCACGTACGAATGCGCTTCGTCAAACCTCATCCCCTTTTCTTCAATTTGTCTTTCCCCTCTCTTCGAATCATGATTTATTGTAAATTACATTCGTATACGAAGAAAAAAGAATGAACCTCGAAGTCAAAAATAAATTGGTATAGTAGTTTTTGCTGTGAGAAAATGCACGTTGTAAGAGTCGTGTAATTTTACAAAACGAGGAATTTCGAGAAAAACTTACCGCTCGATTTCAACCGGAAGAATTTGTTCAACGACAAGAATCGTTCCTGAGCAACGTCATACTCTGTAACAAAAAAAGAAATTGCCGTTTTCAATTTTCAATTGCTTTCAATCGCAGAATTAGCGTAAACAGAGAGCGGGGGTTCTTTGGAGTTGGCAAGACTCCGCGTTTATTCCGTTTACGAAAGTCGCAGAGCACAGACTCGGAGCTCGAACTCGAGATGACGAGCCAGCATATTGCAATCTCCTTCGATTCAATATCCGAGTTTTTTGACAGCAATTTCGGTCACGTCCGATAATATATCTGGATCATTAATATAAAGCCCATCCCCACGCCGCTCCGTCTTCGTGGGGAAATTGCTTTTCAATCCCCGGTTACCTCTCTCGAATCACCCTCTCTCGCCGGCCTTCGTCTTTCAAGTGCTAACCCGCTTTAGCAGCTTTCGTCTTTTGTACATTACCGCTCGTACGTAAAAATACACGCATAGATATTGCACGCAAAAAATCACGGTCATCAAAATTCATCATCATCAAGATCGAAAGAAGAGTTGAACACTTTTAAACCCACTAAATGTCATCCCAGAAAAAGTGAAGATCTCACTCTAGAAAGAGTCACTCCAATCTGAGTGAAATTTCACTCAAAGGAATCAAGAGAGTATTTAGTATCGCTATGGAACTGATTCTCGCGAGTATCGACGATAAATAAAAAAAAAGGGATACCCTGGATCGCGTTCCTGTTCGTACGTAAACGAAGCGTCCCTATAAAGATCCCCTCAATCAGATAAAAAATGTATTATAGCCGGCATGATACGGAACTCAATACCTCGGCGGCGCACCCACGGAAAGTATCATCCCGAGCGAAAATCCCTTGCAGCTTTGCTGGTAAATCACGAGTCGCTTTCGAGAAAATCGAAAGGCAGTGAAAAACTTGATGGATTTTTTTCGTAGAGCAGTAAAGAAAAAATCTTTTCGATCGTGTTTGGGGTAAAGAATGAGCACCGCTGGTCGACACGGCGATTCCGTAGCGAATGTCATAGTTATTTACCGGAGAAAGTAGAAAAGAGAAGCGAATGGGGGCGAGTTGGGGAGCGAGTCGTCCCGAGGTGGAGGCATCGGGGGTAATTTTATCCGCACTTAACAGATGGATGTTGCGCATGGCTTCCGCCGACGAGTCACTCCTCCTTCGCTGGAGAGTCGATGGCATTCCCACTGTGTCCGTTAGATTATCTGCTCGCAAAGAGATCCTTGCTATACACAAGACCCACTCGACAAACATATTGAATTAAACTTTGAATATAAGTGTCTCGCGTATAATTGCCTTTAATTCCATTAACTGCCTCGCTTAAGCCGTTGCAAATGGTAGCTTTTCTCTTGACTTTTGTTCCGCTTTGAAAAATGCTCTCCATTGTTCTCTCATTTGTCGCTTTTTTCGTAGGAAAAGATAGTTGCTACGGCAAATGAGCGAAATTATCGCTGAGATCAAAGGGCGTTTCAGCCGATTTTGTAATGGCAAAAAGCCGGCATCCGGTGCGCAGGAAAAAGTTGCATAAAATTGACAACACGTGTATAAGACGCGACTGCCCGGCTTGATCCGGGAGAAGATGATAAAAAAATAGGAGACGAAGAAAGGGCTCAAAGGCCGACAGGAAATCAGCTGCGCGGTAAAAAATTTTACCTCGAATACAGTCCACTCAAATTTATGGTCAATTGTACATAATTCAGATGCGAATTGAACCAATTCCAAAAACTAGAATGTACCGTATTCAACTCACAAGAACTATGCACATTTTTTACTGGCACGCTCGTTTCTCAATGACGGAATTCTTTGCACTTTTCAACAAATCATTTTTCTCGACGTTCTGGCTTACAACAAAAGGTAAATGCAAAATAATGCGACAAAGTTCGCGATTCGAATTAAAAGTTTTCCCACAGAATCGAAATAATGGACCCGTGATAAAAACGCGGTCATTAAATCTGCTAATGCACTGCGCACGTAGCTCGTGGCTGCTCAAAGCGCCTATTCCAACTCGGGAAATAACAGGGGTGGTTTTACATGTTCGCGAGAGAACATCAGATTTTACAATCTTTGTAGTGCCACATCGCGTAACGCGAAACTTACGAGCGACGTTATCCGTGAAAACGCGAATGTTTTTTTTCCTTTTTGGAGCCTTCGATTAAGTTTTGACCCAACGGTGACAACGCGACGTGATTGATTGTCCGGCGGAGTTGAACGATAAAAACATTTAGTTAATTAGACGGATATTTTTACGGTGAGTGGACGAAAAAAACGAGACGGATGACACGCGCTGCAAGAAGTACGGTCCCCTCGCAGTTACGGCGCTAATAACATTAATGTAACGTGATGTAAGTAATGTAATTGAGTATAAAACATGACCGCGAGGCGAGGCTCCGCTCAGACAGAAGCCTCGCCTCACTCCGCGGCCCTTCTCGACTCCGGATACAACTGATAACCTGGTGTAATCACTTATAAGTTACGCGGTTTGATCATTTCGTACGTTACACTCTCAGTGGTGTAATTACGAATCATTAGCATCGATTAATCAGCATTGATTGGAGTTTAAACTCTTTTTTTCACTCTTATTGAAAGATTTGAATGTTTTATAAGAAATATCACTCTGAATAGAGTTATTCAGTTTCTATAATTCTTGGAATTCCGCTCCAAATGAGTAAAATTTCACTCTAAAAGATTTAGCAAGCATTACTACACTATTTTACAATGTGATTCTTCCAGATTTCGAATGTTATTCGCGTAATCTACTTGGATTGTGACTTCTTGAAAGCGTTGGGGCGATGAAGCGAGCACAAAAGGAAACGGCGAGAAAGGCGTTTAATTCATTACGCAAATTAAAAAAGTAAATTGCCTTACAGATGCGAAAAAAAGAGCAGGGAGAGCGCATCGACGAAAACGTTCAGGAACGAAAATATTTAATTAAATTTACAACCACAAGATGCGCCAAGTCGTCGTACACAACGCCATGAAGCTAAAAGCAATTATGTTATCCACGCGTTCCTCGAGTTGGCATTTTACTTTCTTGTAAGAGAAAAGACCAAACCTCGTTTGCTTGACTTGTTGCCGTTTTCCTCGTTTTTTTCCGTCGAGGAAGGAAATAATTGCAATGGGGAATGAATGCGAGGGTAACGTATATTGGATTTGCTTATTAAAAGTACAGCGTAAACTTTTGCGGGTACGATGAGACGATTTCCTTCGCCGGGAGGGATGTTTGCGCGTCGACGCCTCGCTTTTTTTGTTCCTTCGATTCATCCACGTTTTTAACGTGCATTTTCTCGGCAGAACATTTTTTAGAACCGAATTATCGGTCCCGTAATGAACTGAAATTTTTCCGACAAAACGATTTTCATCTCGTAGTCAATTCGTAGGAGCGCGGCTTCGATAGAAGCGCTCGTTCATGCACGCAATAAACTTTTTATTCAGAACGCGTGCGGAGTAAAAACTACCACTCGAAACTAAAACCAATACGTGTGAATTTAGATTGAAAAGTAAATTTTGCATTTACTTCCCGTTGCCAATAAACGTGCTTTTCCTGGTTTTTTGTCTCAGTTCGAATGCTTCTGAACGAAAATATAATTTTTTCAATTACGCTCCATTGTCTTTTTCTACGATGAAAAAAAAAATTTTTCGAAACACGTGTAGTTATTGTTTCGTCACAACAATACATTGAGAAAAAAACCAGTAAAAAGCCTGGCGGAATTGATTCGCTTTTTCAGAACGCTTGCGCTTGAAGCGCGAGGGAGAATAAAGAATCAGAACGGGTGTCATTCCGCAAAACTTATTAAAAGGCTGTCGTGTTTCCAATTGTCTCGGTTTCAATAAAACCTCGAAGAGCGCGATCAGCCATTTTCTACGTAATAGCGATACCTCTTCTTGTTTAAAAGTGGAAAAAAGCCTCGAAACTACTCTCTACATTCGTTGGGGTGAAAATACCGCCACTCGGATTGGAGTGAGTTTTTCACTCTAATTGAGCGGTACCTCAATCTTTCTGAAGGATGAAATTTTCATTGCAAATAGTGAAAAACTGACCTTAATCTGAGAGGCAGTATTTTCACTCTTTCTAGAGTGTAATTTCACCCAAGGGAATTTAGAGAGTACAAATTACAGCCCCTTCAATTTCACGAAAAACGAAATTGGGAAAAATTCGTGACTCGAAGTGCATTTGTAAGTGCTCTTGTAATGGACACGAAGAGAAATGGCTTTATTAGTTCCATTTTTCGATATGCCTTCCACTTACTTTCTTCCTTTACTATTTTCCTCAATAGCAATTCCAGCAAAGCCGGACAATACGTTATTACGAGCGGGCTCTATAACAGCGCCCTTACATCGTTTCTCTATGCCGCGTGTAACGCAATCTCATTACCGCAGGGCTGCACTCTCCGCATTAATGCCAGGAGGAATTAACTTTCGACGTTGTGGGATCAAATGTTATTAACTTTATATTGTCTGGCGGAAAAGGAGGGGGCTAAAATAACACGCATCCTTCATTTCGCGCCAGCTGCTCGAACCCTTTTCTCTCACTTTGTCCAACTTTTTCTTTTCTTCCTTAATTACATACGAGCATTATTTTTACGAAAAAAAGCAAGCGTGAAAATGAAACTTGATAAACAAAATTTATCGGTTTTTGACGACGATGAAATTTCGTGTATAGAAGGGCGACCCAATATTTAAGGGCTGCATTAAAATAAAATAAGTTTGTCCACCCCCTTTGAGTGTATTGGATTCATTTCCTATGCATTGGACAGTACATTTCTTTCCCCCAAAATACGAAAGATCGCACAAGAGAAACGTTACGTTTGTGTCCGTGTGTATGCAGGCTCTCACATTCGCCCAGATAATCCGTGACGACGAAAAATCTATACGACGTATAGGGTAATAAATTGCGACTCTTCATTCGCGATATTTTTATATTTAACGTCCTCGTGGAAACAAATAATTTTTTACTCGTAAAATACGAATTTTTTATTCCCCATTGTTGAGCCGGTAATTGACGTTGCATTACGTAATTCTCTTTGCTTCGTTGGTTTATTGAAACTTTTTACGCCGCAATAAATTCAGAATCTGGATTTTATCGGGCATAAAATTTCACTCTCCGAGATTTCTCAATCGGCGGATAAAAACAACAATCAAAATTATCTCCTCGATTATTTATTGTGAGAATGAATTGGAGAACGAGATTGAGCCCATAAAAATGAAAGCCGTCGTTTCTTGCGGCACACCGTGTATGTGGGTTTGAATTGTATTATAGATCGTATCGCCTTCGGGGCGATAGAAGTCTTTCTATATCACGGTGTCATTCGACGTGACAAGGCGCGCGAGAAGGACGGCGCTATTCTCGTTTAAATCGAAGCAAGAAGTTAAAAAGGGATGGGAAAAATACCGGATCCATTTCACGCTGAAGGGATGAGCTATCGAAGCGTGAAAACAAATAAGCATTGATTTTCTTAAAAATCTTACTATTGACTCGATTTTTCGAAACACGGAAAAATTTTCATATCGCAAAAAGAAACAATTACAAAGTCCATTTTTTACTCGATTTCGATACAGCAAGGAAAACAAATCCCAAAATGTTTGTACCAATACAATTCCAATTTCCGTCTGCAGTGATAAGGATTTCCAATCAAAAAAGCAAACGTTATATTTAATTTGTTTCTAGTCGAGTTAATTATAAATATTTTTAATTAAAAACTCCCTGCTTTTTTGCTTACTTACGAAATCATGTTAGCGCATGCAAATGGAAATTTTTAATGAAAATTTATTTTGAGTCGTAATGATAATTATCAAATTCAAATTAAATCGGGACTTAATTCTCCGTCAGTGGCAAAGCAGAAAATGTCACCAGTAATTGCTTTGTGATTAATTATATTTGAGCAAACGACATGTAATTAATTTCATGTTGACTCGTTGTAACATATCCGGCGATGAAGTTTAATTGTGTTCATCACTCCGAGAGTAGGACATCGAAATAACTTTCAACCGCATTCGCGTGGCAGCTCTAATTATTTACCGCTGTCAAAAAACGGTATTCGAAATCGTGATTCATTCAACATTTCATACATCAATGTTTTTTAAGTCGTAGAAAAAAGTATTGCATCATTTGGTAGTCGCAACCATAAATTTAGCTGTTCCAATCAAAATTATGGCTATGATTACCATAATTATTAGCTATCCATAATTTTATCCTAAATTTAGTCAAATCTACCTCTCATTTATGCTACATATGGTGAAGTAAAAAAATATGCATAAATTATAAAAATTCCTATACTTCTTTTAACTACATGACATTTTTCGCGGTAGTCGCAACCCCAATTTTAGTTATTTCAACTAAAATTTTAATTGATATCCAATTTCATTCTAATTTTGTTGAATTTACGTAGAGTTGAATAGAAAGAAGAAAGCGCAAGTAGTATCACGGATCGAACAATTTCGAATTCAGAATTGGCATTGTCTCTGGTCTTAGCGTGATACGGAGATGCGAATGACACTCTCGTACACGATTGTACAAGAACGCGGGACAGGTGTGCGGATATATCAGCGCCTTCATATGCGCTGGTGTGGCTCTGTGTGTGAACATCGATAGCATTACCCTTACAAGACAAGGCTCAGGCTGTATCCTATAAACCGACGAGAAGCGAGTATATTATTCTCGCTCGTAGTGCTCTCTCCCACTGTATCGCAAACGGTGCACGCGGTACCAGGCAACAGGATCACCGGCTGACAGGTTTCTAATGGAACCCGTAAATACTGTCCGAAGTGGGTTATGTTTTCTAAATGAGATTCCGAAAATTGAGTTCGAAAGTCGGCGGAGTCCAATTCTTTTGGCCTCCGCCATCAGAAATCGAATGAGCCGACGACAAGCTACGGGAAACTTCGCCGAGAGAGTTCAACTCGACAATGCCATCGATCTCTGGATTATAGATTACGGTATTATCTCTCGCGAATGAAATTCCCTCGGTTTCTCCCTCGCAATTCTAATTAACTTTACTTACGGTTCCGTTTTCAAATTTTCGCAATTGTCGGCTTTTTTCGTACTCGGAAAAGTCCAAGTTTTAGCAGTTCGTGTTCGAATCGAGACCGCGAAATTAGTATAATTAATTAACGTGGCCCCGCGAACGAAGTTCGTTCCTGGAAAAGCGTGATCGCCATTTTTCGCAACGCTCGACTAAAAGACGCTAATGCTTTGATAATTGGCTGACGTTAGTTGTCGGATTTATGAGGCAACAATTGCTAAAACCAATGTTTAAGCCGTTGTTCGGTTTCGTAGTTGTGGTGTACGGTTATGCAGTTGAAGGTACTCGTTAATAATCAACGCTGGCGACACGAAAAATGAGCCAACGCGCGCTATTTCATCGCTGTCAACTATTGTCTACCTGGAATCAATACCGTCATTGTTATACATTGAAAACGCCGAAGATTTCACAATCGCTGTGATAATATTCGAACACCCACATAGCACGCGGCGTAATAAATTAAGAATGAATTAATGACAATGAACTCTAATTTATGCACATGAACAGGGCATAAATAAAAGTTTGTGAGAGACATGATAATGAATAAATGAAACGAACAATGAATGCACATAAATATTACTAAAATATTTTATTCGAACTAAATTTGAATACAATTTGAAAACTGGTCTCATAAAATTCAATCAAAATACCGATAAAATTCTAATTTATATAGAATTTTATTTCAGTTTTAATCGCATTGTAATCAAATTTCATCAGCATTTGAGTTCAATTTAATTTTAATTTTCTTTCGATTCCATTACAATTTTAATCACATTTTATTTAAATTGTGATTCGTGTTTAATCAAATAAGCATCAAATTTCGATACACATTTAATTCAATTAAACTTTAATATTATTATTAATTTATTTATAAATTAATTTATTTATCCAAGTTTATTTATTTATTCGTATTATTATTATCATTCGAATAAAATGAGGAAGCAGTTTCTCTATGTAACATAAAATTTGAAATTAAACGAAGAAAAAATGTCCCTGCATAATTGAAGTTGAAAAAAGCCCTTTTTTGCCTATAAAAAGAAGCGAAAGCCTCGATTTCTCGTATCCTGTTTTTCCTGTCTTTACACGGTTCGTGACCAATGAAGTTTTTCCGTTCTGCGAGTTTCGTTGTCAAGGACCGACGAAACTACCGCGATACGCTTGATTTCCTGTAACAATGCAAGCCGGGAGCACACAGGCGAGAACTGGCCAAGTTACGAACTAATTTACTTCGCGAAATTAATCCGCGAGAGGAAGCTAACCAGTTTCTAAAATAATAATTATAACGGCGAGGTCGGGAAGGGGGTTCGAGGCGAGGGGTTGGAGCCGCGCCATTCACTCGTGTCGGATTAAAAGAGAATGGTATGAACGCGAGCACTCGCGCGCGAGCATTGTCCCTCCTTAAGCGGGCTTTAATTACAATAAATCTTATCGATCGATGCCGATTAACGGCAAAAATAATGGCCGGGGTTTCTATTACGCGAGACGGCGCAGCGCGCATTGATAATATTGATAAATAACGCTCTCGAATGAAAGGGGCCGCCGACGTATGATTGTGTGCATAATGCGATCTGATTCATTCGTTGCTGTCGAGTATCAGGCATTAACTCGTTACTATTGCGACACGTTCTGTGACGCTACGTAATTATTTCTTGCCACGGATAACGAATTCCTATTGAAATCCGTCCATTTGCTAATTATTTCGAATTTCACTTGAATTCAAGCAAAAACTATTTTAGTCAGGAAAAGATATACAAAACGATAAATTCAGGAGCATCTTCCATAAATAAATACATTCCATACAACATCGTAAAAAGTGAAGAAAATCTGTTGAAATAAAATCTAAAAAATTTTTAAAAGGTTATCATACAATTTAAACGTAAAATTATTTATACGAGCCGGAAGTTCACAAGATCTAGTAACTAGTATCGCTAATACGATTATGATTGTGGGAACGTCAAGTATTGTTATGATCAAGGTTTTTTCCATAAGGAACAAGTGGACGTAATTGTTGAAGTTTTCGAGAAAACAGGGTTAAACTATTCGCTATCATTAATTTGCAATTTCATTATTCCGTCCAGTGACGTGGATCACGTCGAAAGTTTCCGTAGTCAATCAAGCGGGTATAGTTAAATACGAGTTTTTATTCGTATCTGCAAACTGCTTTAAATTAACGCGGAGTGTTACTGCACCTCCGCGTATGATATTAAAAACTAAAATGAAATGTATAGCGAAAAAAACATTTTCCAATCAAGGAAAGTTGTCGGATGACATTGCGAGTTACGTGAAAGTTATTGTGATTTTTCAATTAGAAACTAATTGACTCCGATGAAGAAGGGAAAAAAGTTTAATTTATAATCGAAGCAGAAACAAGGAAAGTTACAGTAATTGCAAATCGCTAACTATTCGTCATTTTATTAATTTGCATTGCTGTAACGCGCGATACTTCGCATGACAATTTTTTCACTTCGTCCTTACGTCTTATAGTTGCTTATTATCTCTTTTGAAGAAATTTTAATTAAAATAAAGTTAGCATGTAAACTTATTTGATAACTGATCTTCTATTGAAAAACTGCAGCGTTTTATTGCCTCATTATTTACGCTTGCGAGAGCGCATACTCTTAATTATGATTTGTTTTAGAAAGCAGTCAAGTCTCATTTCTATTTATTCATTATGCAACCAAAAACATTAAAGTGCAAACAATCGCGAAATATTAAAAATTAGTTTTCTAATTGATTCGATTTATTTTCCAATCACAAAAACCAAAACATCGTAAAAAATCGTTAGAAACCCATAATATATGGTAATAATTTATTAATTCATTAAGTGTATAGACATCTCGGCCTTATAATAATAAGCGATACAGGTGCTTTAACACGTCTAATACATTGATTTAATGTTCCCAGCGAAAGCGCCGCAATAATGTAAAATTCTCGCTTTCGCTTTTCAGGATTCATTTGCTGTCTCGATAACGAAATATTCCAAAAGAACCAGTTTGGAATCAAACAATAATTGTTTAAAAACTAAGAGAAACGAGGTGAAAAGTGAAAATAACCTAAACAAAGTATACGAAAAATGAAAGAAATCGTATTCGTAGTGGCCTTGAGGAAGATCCGGGATACCATAGCGAAGATTCCGAGGGGCAAACAGGTATTATCGGATTTTCAAGCGACACCACCCACATGACATTATAGCAGAAATTATATTTGATTCTTATCTAGCAAATGGGAGCGTAGTACAGTCAATTTATTTACACTTCAGTTGACGTGGCCGCCGTAAAAGTCTGGTTAGCGAAGAAAGTTGCACACCGAAGATGAAATCGCGCAGAGCCAACGCGTTACAAGGCAATTTTCGATGCGGTGCCGTCAAGATATTCGAAGGATATCGCCCGGTTTTTCACGATCTCGTTTACCTCTTCCGATTTACGACACGCTTGAAATTAATTTTGCCGCCCCGCTTCGTACTTTCGCTATTCTAGAAATGAACCCGCGGTCGAGAAATAATTTATATTTTTGGCAATCTTGCAACGATTTCGAATTCAATTTGCGGAAAGAAGTCATTTTAAAAAGGAGCAAAAGGTTGTTTCTTTAAGGAATTACGTTGAATGTTCTGTAATAAATTGAGAGACGCCAAGCTCCATATGATCAAGTAGTTTGTTTTTTCTTAATTTATATCTGTTACATATCAACATTATCAAAGATGTATAATGTCGTTTGATTCCAAGACATGATAGATATTAAAATTCTTTGGAAATGGAAACTGTATCGCTAAAATACGTGAATGAGTAGAAATCAGCTGTTCAGATATACAGCAGCCATATTTTTTCTACGCAAGCGCAGAACGCGAAACTCATTTGAGGACATGACCGAAACGTTTCCAAGGCACTTCGGGACATGTTCGAGACATGTCCAAGACACGTTTCAGATTTGTCCAGGATACATTTGAGACATGTTTACGACTTAACCTAACCTAACCTGAGTCTGTCCAAAGCACTTGCCGGCATGTTTTTTCATTAATACATATTTTTTCGTATTTCGATTTCGAATTCAATTTGCGGAAATAAATCATTTTAGAAAGGAGCAAAAGGTTTTTTCTTTAAGAAATTACGTTGAATGTTCTGTAATAAATTGAGAGGCGCCAAGCTCCATATGATCAGGTATTTACTTTTTTCTTAGTTTATATCTGTTACATATCAACATTATCAAAGATGTATAATGTCGTTTGATTCTAAGACAACTAATATAAAAATTCTTCGGAAATGAAAATTGTATCGCTACGATACTTGAATGAGTAGAAATCAGCTGTTCAGATATGTAGCAGCCATATTTTTTCTACGCAAGCGCAGAACGCGAAACTCATTTAAGGACATGACCGAAACGTTTCCAAGACACGTTTCAGATTTGTCCAGGATACATTTGAGATATGTTTAAGACTTAACCTAACCTAATCTAAGTCTGTCCAAAGCACTTGCTGGCGTATTTTTTCATTTACATAGAGAGACTAAACAGACTGTATGATGAAATGTACTATCGTAATTTGGAGCATTAAGCATTTAAGAGTTCGACTAAATATATGTGTACGTTTACATTATAAATGAGAGTGAGTGTGATCTACGTAATAAAACGAAGGCGGCAGCAGGAAATAATGGGCGCCTGCATAAATCTCAATACGCTTTGTAGTATAAAAACATTTACCAAATAAATATTAATGCACTCACACTCCTATCGAGCTACATACACGCCGATACTTTTTCCATTTATTTAAATTGATATTATGTACCTACGTTACGACGTTCAGTATAGTGTCTACTAGAAGATCCATCCAATGTCTATAAATTTTTAACACCGCGAAACTTCATTCAGAAATGCGTCGCGGCATCCACGCGAAAGGTTTCTCCCGGCTGCTCTTTACATTTATGAGAAAAAATATGAGGTGTAAATACATCGGACGTGAGATATGCAATGAAAATTTCAGTAAAATTGTTTGCTCGCGTATAAGGAAACTTTGGCATCATTTACGAGCGGTTTTTACTTGAATAATCTGAAAGTCAAACCGACGACCAAGAGTCGGTAGCACTTCCTTGACTTCGCCCTGAAAATAAACTGTGATTTAGGGTAATCGTGTGAAATCTTAAATATCTATTTATCACGGAATGCGTTAAGTATAAGGAGGCATGAATTGAGAGAAGTGGCGACAAATGCGGACATAGCCAGCTGCGAACGGTGCATCAACTTAACAATGTATAAACACTTGCTCGGCCATTGGTCCGGTAATAAGGTTCGTTCTATCGCCCAGCACTTTGTACGTAGACTCAAATACGATCAAACGGGGCATTGGCTGTGCACCGATGACTTGGATTAAAATTTAATTACTCTGAGCGTTAATCAGACAGGAAAAACAGGCGGCTTCACGCCACGTTTCGCTCACGTAAACCTCAACTCCCTCGCTAGCTGCGGGTTGCGTACGGTCATTGAAGGACGTGGATATGATGTAGAACCGAGACCCGCAGTCAATTAAATTGTAGTATCAATTATGAGCATAAACGATGTAAAAATTGATATTAAATGTGGATTGGCTGGACTGAACAATGACGGCGACTTGGAAAATCCAATTCAACTTTTCTCCGTAACAGGGCAATTTTATCAGAAATCGATCGAGTCATATCTGACAGGCTGATCAAGGCCCAGAAAAACCCTATTTCAAATCCTGCTTGGAAAAGCTCGGTACATACGTATACCTTCGCATGTATATGTATGTAAGCGAGTAGTAGCTACGGACTTTAATGTGATTGGTTTACTACTCTTGCACGGGGAGACCAAGACTTATATCCAGAACCAAAATGGAATTAGCTTTTCGCTATTTCTCTCAGTCTATCGTCTTAAGTGCTGTGGACGTGTATCTCCTTTTCCCGCATGTCCGTTCGTCGCAAATGTCTTTTCCGTCATGGAACGATGTTTTGTCCAAATAACTTATCCAAAAATGTTTCATCTTTGAAAATCACACGATTGCCTTTACATCCAAAGAACGGATTATATCGATTGCTATTGTGTATCTGTGAATAATCGAAGCAATTAATTGACTGTACAAGAGTTGTTCGATACATTTCTCATGTTCGTGCATTTCGACCTAATTTCGCCGGTTCGAATTTGGCCGCTTATTTTCTCTTGGACGAAAGGACGCATCGATCTATCCGCGATATTATTGTACCGCGGCGTTCTCAGAGATTTAGGAGACCTACGAAGTAAATAGAAGTCCTGGCCATTCTTCCGTAAAATTGTATGTGAAATTGCGCAATGTGTCTTGTGAATTGAATTGCCGGTAACGACATTGATTTTATTGCTTGTTTCGACGTTCGCCGCCAGTCGAGGCTTCGGTATATGACGTGGCTCACGAGTCTCTCCTAAATGTACAACACCCAGCCACGCGCACGTGCACATACCTGCGTACGTATATATCATATTAAATCGACTGGGATCGATACGAAAATTGGATGAACAATCTGCTCTCCGCATAATCGTGAGTGTATGGCGGCACATACCAAAGTGCAATTAAATGATCAAATTAATTAATCTAATGAATTATTCAATTGATCAGCACTGCACGTTTACGGTGCGTCATACACGCTAAATCTTTGGAAGTGAAATTTAACTCATTCGGAGTGGTATTCCACTCCAAAAATAATAAGTATTGAATGACTCTATTTAAAGTGAAAAATGATCCCTAAAAGAGCGAAAATCTACTGCAAAAGCAATCAACTCAAACTATCGAATAGAATTGTTCTCAAAGACATATTTTTAATTTCGGAAGAATATTGTTTTCTAGTATATATCCGCTTTTGGAATAGCGGCGTTAATAATTGCGCAACGTCTGACGTAAGTACACTTTCTTACACTTCCAGTAATTACTCCGAAGTAGGAAACATTTCCACTCGGCTCCGTTTAATTCCTTGGATAAGGAGGAAGAATCCTCGATGCAAAATCCGCATTTATACGACTCGAATTTCAAGGAAGAATGAAAGAAAGTCGAAGCAACAATAAAAAGCCTGAAATCGTTTTTAATTTTCCGGCCGATATTCGTCGCGCGCGCGGTAATTGGGAGAAGCGTATACGGGCGTGCGCTCGTTGGCCTCGGCAATATTCGAGCTTACAGCTCCGGCATTAGTGCGCGAGAATTCAATAAGCGACGACTCTGAGGACGCAAACGAACCGAGCGAACGCAGGGAATTGTGGGGATTGCCGGGCTGGACGAATCGGTTTTCATAAGCATTACCAACAACGCGCCCCGTCCCCCATAATTTGTTTTCAATGATTTACCGTAGCTAATTGCAGAATGCACTGAGAGCTGTAATATCGCTTTGCACTTTGCAGTTTACGCCAGGGGAAGCTATACTTTAGTTTGCAATTTAAACTTTACTTCCTCTGGAATTGATTAGCTTTCAGTAATTAAGCAAGCAGCGCGGTTCCCCCTAGTACCCCGCTCGTCCTGCAATACCCAACCTGCCCCTCATGCCTTCTCTCTCTCACTTTCTCCTCCTACACCTCCTCCTCATCCTCCTCCTCATCCTTCTCCTCCCTATATCCCGTCCTTTCGCGACGACATGCACCCCTTCTGTTCCTTCCCATTTCCACCCCCTTCCATTTTCCTCTTTCTAACCGTACACAGAACGCGGCTTGAAAGCAGAGCGGTTTTAATCAACGCCCCGTGCTCTCGGTGCCGGCTTAGCCGCGTATTTTTTGACGCGAAAATCTAACCTCGAACCTTGTATTACGTCGGATCGCAGTGCGAAGCAATTTCGGCATGGAATGCGTTTCCCTCGATAGCTCGTATACGGATGCTTGCCCAGGCGGGACAGGCCCAACCAATTTCAAGTTCCATTATATACCCTTACCCGATGGCGCTCGAGTATTTCCCAAGTATTCGCGGGTGGGCTTCCCTCCAAGAGCTCGCGACCCTTCCGTTTCGTACGGAATCAATAACGACGTTTCTTCGTATTCTTTTCCGATTCCCGCACATACACATGTGCCGCGATCGGGCGCCAGGAAACGCGTGAAAATGGAATGAAAACAACACATTGCGCATTTGTAAATTGCAATGGGTACTTTGCCATTGCCGATATTTTATCGCATCTTGTTTAATGGATGTATGAATCAGGGAACAAAGCTGAAGCTTATGTCTGACTAAAGTTCAATATTGATTTCTTTTTCATTCAAATGCCAACTCGAGCTATTATTTCGAAGAGTTCAATGGCCATTGACATTGTCATATTAAAATTCAATGACGTTTCGTCTCCGGAATTGGAAAATGTATCGCTGAAATGGTAAATGGGTTAAAATCAGCTGTTCGGACGTACGGCGGCCATGTTATTTCTACGCATGCGCGGAGCAAACCATATTTCTATATGCAAACATAAAATTTGATGCGGAAAATAAAAAAGGGACGAGCAATTATGAAACGAAGGTAGAGAAATTATCGTCAGCTAAAGTGACGAACGAATGGATATCGGGCCAATTAAAATAGTTGGAAGCGGAGAGGCCGAATTTGGAGAATCCAATTTCAGGATATTCGTGACAGCGAGGAACGGCTTTGGAAGCGCGCGCGTCGCGCCACGTGCCTCAACCCCCGACGAATTTAAAAACGCAATTTACGGACAATAGAATGGCGGTCGAGTCCGGTAACCCTGCCCGCCTCATCCTTCCCCGCCACTGGCTCGTACTCTCTCTTAACCTCTATCATCCCTCTCTTACGCGCCACGAGCGATACGTATGAGCATCTATAGCCAGCCCCGGCAGATTCGCCGTGAAATGTTGTTTTTTAATTTAGGAGACGCCGGCCGCGGGGTTAATATACGGCTTTAATTTCGCTATTTCATTTAGAGGGTTGACGTAGGCGCCTTTATGTCGAGAGAAGAACGAGAGACAGAGAGAGAGAGAGCGCGCGCACACCCGCGGCAAGAGAGTGGATGAACCACTTCCGGCCGCGAAGATTGACTTCCGAGTCGCCTTGATGGCACTGAAAGCCCTTCGGCATCGAAAAACCGACCGAACTCTCTCTTTTTATCAAAACCGGCGCTGGGGACGAAAATCGATCGAGATATTACTCTTGCGAGACATCGCGAGAAAGTGCTGATACCGTTACACCAATTCATGTGACAGCCTCGACACAATAGCAACTTTTACAACGTACTCTTCGCAGTAATCACGCGCTAAATCTTTTTGAGTGAAATTTCATTCATTTGGAATGGAATTCCACTCCAAAAATGATAGGAAGTGAATGACTTTATTCGGAGTAGATTTTCGGTCTATTTAAAGTAAAAGCTGCGTGCGCGCGCATCGAATTGCACTCCAGATTTACATTGAAACATTATACTCTTTCAGTAAAATTGAAAATCCATTCCAAAAACAATCAACCCGTACTTTTTGAGTGAATGAAATTGAGAAAACTTGGAAAAATCGTTACGACTCTGAGGGATTTTTTGTAGAGACAAAAAAGCTGACGTTGTTTCGAAAAAATGAATCAGATTTGATTGTAGTTAAAGCTCGGATATTTTCCCGTTTTCGAAACAGCATTAATCTCCCAACTCATCAGAGTTACATTCACGAACGTGAATTTACTGGTAACAACTTCTGTTGTCGTTACACGAGTTCCCTCCAATCCCTTATCTATAATAGGTTTCTTCCCTGTGTAAATTTGTTTTAATTGACATTAATAGCACGTCCCCCTATAATGTAACTACAATTTTTGCCTTCGATAAATTTAGCATAAGCATTTTAATGAAATTTCAAAGTGATAAATGCCAACTCGAAAAAGGCATGCTTAACTTTCAAATTAAATTCATTGCAAAGAAAGTTTCGATTTCGCCGAAATTTACTGTCGAGCGATTTTCGCACGGAAATCGGCACGATATATCGAGCATAAATTGGAATCAGTAACGACTGAGAGCTTTGAAATGTAAAATCAATTTAGCCGAATAACGGGATATTTAGACGATTTAGCCAGAAGAATAAAATTAGCTCCCGTGCGTCTGTTCGGAATTTCAAAAGGAACGTAAATGTTGATATATACGTAAAAGGAGCCTCTGAATAGTCAAGCTCATTAAAATTATTACCGATTGCAAACGGCGGAGACGGCGGATAAGCCCGAGCGACGCGCAGCGCTAATTTATCATGGATTAATTCGTTAATTACGCGAGACCATTCATCGGTTCAATTAGCAAAATCCGTGAAAACGGGGCACGATTGGATTTCGTCGAAAGCCATTACAAAATATTGCGATTTTATCGTGCTCGGGCAATCTTTCAAATAACCCACAAGACGAATTAAAAAAAACTGTTAAGGCATTAAAAAGATACGAAATCGACTCCAAGCAAAAATTGCTTCACAAAAATTCTCGTTCTTACGTTTCACTTCTCGATAAAAGAGTCGAATGGCGGGAAATTTGAAATTCAATTTTCCCGCCTTCGATGAACCGAATTTCAAACCGAATCTCTCGATAAATTCGTTTTGAAATTGGCACATACGCGGAAAGTTCGTGTGTGCAAATGTGATTTAAGATCATCCGAACAGAACCTTTTGGAGCCGATGCAATTAACGCTTTTAACGATAAATTGAAATACGTTAATTGCAGAAAGGCGAAAGTCATTAGGCTCACAACGGGACGTCTGAGCAGTACCCGAGCGCAGAATCCTCTTCCACTTTTTCTGTCGCTGGCTCTTTTTCGTCCGCGCACTCCTTACAATTAGGCGAGGCAATTACAACGGTCATCGCTCGCGCCGCGGCAATTAAGGCGCTCCCAATTATGACCAAGCGAGAGACCGCGAGCGTTAATAAACGCATTTCGGGGCGGGCGCATTAACGCGGTGAACGCAAGCCACGCTGACGTGCGCCTTGCGCAAGGTCATTAGTAACGGTTCCTCTTCTTCTTCGCGATACAATGCTAAACAGCGCGCGCTCTTCGTATGAGCGTCGTTTAATTAAAGCCAAGGAAATTTAACGACTCGTACTCATTATTCAGGACGCGATTGTAATTTAAATCCTGCTATGGATACGACTGATTTCAATTATCTATTAAAGTGCATTTTTATTCCTTTCATCCCGAGACTTTATTCATCGCGACGAACCACTTCGTTTAGATTTTCGTCTTGTTACGGCTGCTCTTGTTGGCTCCCTCATTAAGGGAAACATTTTTTTCGTACTGGCTTCAACACTGAACGAGTAAATCCGGAATCGTCGCTATATCTATAATGAATATCTTAATCTTAATCAAAGATTAAAGATACTGTGTAGTTGGGTAACTCGGGACATCAAGATACGATGTAATTGACGTTTAAAGTAGCCAAATTTGCTCCGAACTTGAGGGATTGCAAATACCGGGGAAAAATAATTCAGCCCTGATCTGGACTGATTATATTGTTTCTAAATTATAATTCATCTTCAATTATGACAGAAAATAATAGTACATTATAGTAGGCACGTTTTTAAAGTTTAAATTATATAGTTGAATACAATTGGACACTTTTGAGCCGGATTAATTTTTTCCATGACCATAATTCTTCAACGTTTATAAACGCAAAGGGAAGAGAGACGATAAACGAAGCGTCTTTCCTCCTCTAAACAGAGACCGGACGTACGCCGGTTTTTGAACGTTAATAACAAGCCGCGATCGTCTAAAAACTTTTTCAATCGCAAAGTTTGATCTAATGGAAGCTGAAAGTTGATAATTGGGCTATCGTTCGAGAACCGTGAAATTAAGGGAATCAAAAGTGTCCCAAATCGCTCGACTTCGAAAGATTGGGCGATTGGTATCTTCCAGTATCCTTAAATCTACCCAAGAAATCCGTATTCTCATTTTTGGATGTTGCAACTTACCATGTTGTTGTTTATTTTCACGTTCACCGCGAAAAATCCTGATTGAACGAAACCTGATCGAAATATCTGAAACGCACTTCGGGCTCACACTTCAGGCGAATTCGAAAAACGTATTACGCGCCCGATCGACGAAACACTGTAGTTTGTTGAAATGATTGTTTCCGGGCTCGATTCACTGTCATAGTACGAGTCATGAACGAGATACAAATCTCACGGGGAGCAACGAATGCGAGCGACCGACCGCGACGGCAATCCGACTCGGAATGAGCATGGGGGCATACAAAGTGAACGCCGTCGGCTGGAGCAATAGAGCCGCCGGCGTACAGAACGCCGGAATATGACGGAACGACGAAACGGCGAAACCGGCGCTTGCGCTCGCTCACCGTGGGCGCGTGTCGTTGCTTATCTTCCGGATATGTGCGATTGCGAGCGATGATAATGACGGGATGACGAACGGAATTCGAGCGATCGACGTTGAAACGTTGT